>JBCAUA010834857.1:0-13977 GCA_038406235.1 Peronia verruculata
TTTTTTTTTCAGATTATAAAAAGGTTAAATTGACGTTTTGTGAAAAAAAAAAAAAAATTGTATCTTAGTTGGAAAGTAGTTAAAAATGACCGAGAACAGCCGTATATCTTCGTTGCCCGGGGCGACTTCCGACTTATTTGCCCTGGTCACAAGACATTTGTTAAGGGTTCAGGCCATGATAGCACAGATGTATAGTGGTAGTGTTACTGTGAGTTACTATCTAACTGTTCAATGTGTCACATGTCTACAGTATCCGCCAGCTCCAAGTTATCAACCAGCTCCAAGTTATCCACCGGCTCCAAGTTATCCACCAGCTCCAAGTTATCCTCCAGCTGGTGCTGCTCCTGGTGGTCCAATTTATAATCCGGTTAGTATTAAAATTATTGCACGTGATTGGTTTGTGCCAGATCATATTTAAATAATGGAGATTTTCCACTGAGCATCATCAACCTTGCTTCACAAATTTCAGCACAATGAAGCCAGTGCATCAGTCATTTAGTGTCATTTAATCTACTGTCTGTGATCCATCTGTTCTTGATGGGGTTTAGATAGCAGAGATTGTCGACTGATCATTGTCGGACCTGTTTTCATAAATTCCAGCAAGATGAATGTTTGTGTCACTCGCTATTATACATTTCTGTGTTTTTTGTTTTTCTTGAATTGTTTTGCTAGTTTGCCGGTCTGATAGTTCTATTATATTTTTATAAAATTATACATGTTGTTATTGTGATCACCATTTTCTGGACATGAATTTGTATGTTCCCTAATAGTGTCCACATCTCCCCATACACAGATGATAGATTTGGATGCTTATCATACATTGTTACTGTATGATACAATTTTATTGTCTCTTGAAAAACAAATCTGTGATAGCTGAAAATCACATCAAAACAGAGTGTGCACTGGATTGTTCAGGACTATTTTTTCATTTTTGATAGTGGATCATCTTTTACTACTGGAGGTTTGTGAAGCTAGCATTTACAGATGTGCAGGAGAAAGAGTGGGAAATAAATTTGTGGTTTCATTCTGTTTATGGAGTGCAATATGTATAGTGAATCTGAGTTTTGTACATGCTGACTATGACAAATAAATTTGTTTTGACTAAGCAAACTGCTGAAAATCCCCATTTAATATTAGTAGGAGGGTACAAATATTCCAAACTGTTCACTGCCACTGACATAGAAAAAACATGTAAAAATGAATGGAATTGATGACAATTGTTCTTGGATCTCGTGGTGGAGCGGTAGCAAACTTAAATGAGTGCTCTTTTTTTTTGGCAGAAGGGTACAAACATTCTGTCTGGGATTTCCAGCTTTTTGCTTAGTCGAGTATGAACTGCTGTGGTTGATTGATGCAATTTGATGTTGTTTCAGCCTGTCCCCTTCACAACACCAATTCCAGGGGGTCTGTACCCAGGGAAGATTATCTACATCACAGGCATTCCATTCCCAAATCCAAGCAGGTCAGTGATGTGGTTGTTGAAGTAATTCTCAGACAAAAAAAAAACAACATTTCTTGTTGATAATTCATTTTATCTGTACCAATTTTCACAATCTGAGTATCTGTATGAGAGCAAGAATTCAGGTTTGATCTTTTAGCTCCATATCCTTTTCAAAGGCATGGATATGGCATCATCTTGTTCAGTTTGATAAGATCGAAATAATATTATTTAGTCAACATGTGGATTCATTTGTTGCACTAAAATGTACAGTGGAGTCCACGCAAACTGAACTCTGATAATCCGAATTTCTGATATTTCGAATGAAAACAAAACAATAGATTTTTTCCTCTTTGTGCCCATTAAATGCTTCTCACATAATTCGAAGCTATCGCAGTGAGTTTCCTTAAATTGAAGTGGTCAGCACAGCCACAAAGGTTACAATTGACTTATGTTCTCTCCACGTGTTCCCATCTAGCGTGGAAAACAAAAGGAGACACATTGTGGATAGGGCCAGAGTGAAGCGAGTGAAAGTAATTATGATTGCTTCGGGCCAGAGGGATTTGATAGTTAATTTACATATGTGTGCTGTGAAACCCCACGCTGCGGCATTAAGTGGATCTATATGTTCGGAGGGGGAGGGGGGGTACAGGTGACATACGATAAGCAGCTATGAAGAGCATTCGATCGACAATCAAGCACTCTCGCTGAGCCTTACAGTACAGGCAGACATGGTCAAACATGTGCATGTGTGGTACTTTTATGATACTTCGTGCGTAAACATCACACTAAGGCGTTGCATCTGGCTTACAATCACTGTCTGCTTAGATCTAACACTGTGTCGGTATAGCTCTAGCTACATTGTGCTCGCTCTTTCGCCTGCAGTTACATTCTATATACGTCTTTCAACCTCCTGATGGAAGTTATCTTGAGATGCCTGCAGTGTACTAGCTTTATTTTATAGAATAGATCCACTGAAGAGGAAGAGGATGGCTCTTTCCATTGAGTTGAAAATGAAAATGCTGCAGGAAATAGACAGAGGTATGATGTCGACCATAGCTAAAAAGTATGGCATGCCCATAATACACTGTCAAGGATATTAAAAAATCGGTAACATGTGGAAAAAGCGGCTGCCTGCTCTTTTTTTTTCTTTTTTTTGCGCCATAGGTCATTTGAGAGTTGTTTCCCTTGTTAAAAAAAAACTGGAAGGCGAACTCTCATATATTCGAGCCCGTTAGGGTGGTCACGGCAAATCTGGTTTCAGCAGATTTAACTGTATTTCAAATAGCTGGAACAATATTGCCTTTAGATGATGGAAATTGACTGAAAAATATTGTAAGAGCAGTTTTTTTGTATTACTCTGTTGAATAAGTCATGAAAAATTCTCTGCTTATTTCATTTCTTGTTAGTTTCATCATGCTTAGCATTTGACTGGGAGAAGGGCAAGTGTCACAGTTTTAAGTTGAATTACATGTACATTTAGAGTGTGTTCATTGTCATCAGTTAAAGTTTGAAATTTATGCTTAGTGTTACAGTGCTGGCTGGGTTTGAAGCATATTACATATCAGGTAGATATCTCATATATTTCACTGATATAGCTGTAGTATCAATGCTGAATCCAAGCATTTTTGCCACTGCAGTATATCAATCTCTGAAATTTCTAGAAATACTTGAAGAGAACCCACAGCATTCGTGAGAGATTATTTAAACATAGGTGAAACTGATAATTCCCTGCGACTTTAAGTGTATGGTATATGTATGCACCTCGATATTGGTATTTTGGATGGTCACACTGAATGTTACTAAAAGATAATGTAAAACATAGTGAGTTTTTTCAGCTTTATACTGATAGAAACACACATCTTTATATAAAAATTTGGATGCCAGCTTTCGTATGGATACATGCAGTAGTTTTTGAGTCCTTAAGCCTTTTGTTGGTTTTACTGCAGATTTATAGTATAGATTTATATAGTGAACACAATCATGGAATCTATGAAAAGATATATTATTCCCTCTTATACATCACTTATCAAATTGGGGGAGGCTAACTATTATAATATCCAGATGTTTCTTTGCAATTGATTGTTTTTATCTTGCCTTTGATAAACAGGTTTACAGTCAATCTAGCTTGTGGGCCCTATGATGCAGCAGATATTGGTCTTCATTTTGATGCTCGCTTCAATTATGGCAATGACAGAAACCAAGTTGTTCGTACACACAAGCAGGGAGGCAGTTATGGGTCAGAAGAGAAGCAGATCACCTACTTCCCATTCTACCCCAGTGCAAACTTTGAGATGATGATTCTTTCAGAGCCCAACAGTTTCAAGGTATTTCTCCATCTAGCATTCTTCTTCTTCATCTTAGCCTTAGCCGTAAACCGTTGATTCTACAGCCGTGGTACACTGGCCAGATTTTCAGGTAGCAAATTCCCCACAGCCCGGTAGACCAGGCTGACACACCCCAGTCCCATGTGTCCACTACAGTTAAAACTAGATCTAACAGGTCACTTTGGGGGCAAAGGCATTTAGAATTATGATGATTGCAAATGCCTGTGGTCATGATCGCATTTGAGGCTTGTATTTACAAAAGATATTGAACATGAAATGAGGAAGTATGCGTTCACAGCCCAGAAGGCTAGGGAAAGGGATTTTTCAGGCACTGGTGACTACGATTAAAAGGGTTAACTCCATCTGGATGCCTTGTGACGAGTTGTGTACAGCTTCCTCCATCCATCTGCGGTTAAGTTATGGTCCAGGGTCTGTGTCCCTACAGTTATTTGCACATAAATCAGGCCAATAAACTTTACAGAAATTGATGCATCTGTGACAGGTTCTCTACAGGCTTGCTTGTGACAGGTTCTTTACAGGCTTGCTTGTGACAGGTTCTTTACAGGCTTGCTATGATGCAATTTTTTTGCTGTACTTGATTAATTTCATCTTTCGTGTATGTTTGTTTTAAACAGTTGGGATAAGAGAAAAAAATTTAAAAAGCACACAGAGAAAACATGGGAGGTGAAATAACAGGCCCAAAGAGGAAGTAAAGTTAATCATAATTTAGCCCATTTTTTTGCATGCTTGTGTCATTAGGGTAAATAGCCTGATATATTATCACACAGAGAGTTGAGTATCCATTGCAGTCCATGAAAAGTTCATCAGTCTGCTCTGTGAAACTGTTTCTATAAAATAGAAATCATTGTAGCAAATTTCAATCCCCTACTTATTTCAGATTGCTGTGAACAATCAACACTTTACAGAGTTTTTCTACCGTATCCAGCCTCTGCAGCGAATCACCCATCTCAATATTGTTGGGGATTTGACCCTCTCACAAGTGCGATTCCAGTAATGGTACTGTTACTGCAATCAGAAGAAGAGTTAACTGCAGCCACTGTGCATTTTCATATTGAAGACTGTCTTTCGCTTGAGCATGGAAGGTTTTTGTTAAACTGACGGGAAATTTTTTCTTTCATGTTAAGCAGGGAAAGTACTGGGGAAGATAAATAAATTGTAATGAGTGGTTGAATGCTTTAATTATTTGACTATGTACATAAGCTTAGTATCTAAACTTTACTTTGTGTGCATTTATTTACAATAAAAATCTTCACATATTTGAGACAATGGCAGTTGCAATGTGATTTTTTAAAATGCATGGTAGTTTGTATTTTTTTGTTTGATTTAAATGTTTTCCCTTTATTTCGTCTTGCTATTAAATGAACTAAGTTTCTCTTTGCAATATGCGATGGTTGCATTTTGATCTATGGAAGAGAACGAATGTTTCATTCTTTATTATTTAAGTATCTTCAAAATGTTGCTTCAATCACCATTATATGGGGGAGGGGAGGGGAGGCAGCACAGGTTCAGTAATGTAATTTGCACATGCCAAGAGCTAAATGGTTTGGCTCTAATGTATCAAAAGCTGATGTGTATATCTGTTTTACATGTTCAATTTTTCCACAACAAACAGAATCACCATAACTGTGAAAGATCAAGTGTGAACTATTATGCCAAAGGTTTGCAAGCTGCCTATTTAAACTAGTTATGTTGCTTCATGGAAGTTCGTGGATTTATTTTAGAGAATGATGGGAAAGCGACTGGAAATAAAATCGAAGTATGAATAAGGAGGATACCGTGATTTGCTTGATTATGCTTTGTTATTGGCATATTGTTGTTAATGTTATGTGTGTCTCATCGTGGTCGTACAGCTTTGCTGATTATATGTTGCTGAATGGAAATAATGTGTTTTCTTTTAATCACATGTCTCTTAGCCAGTCAAAAAGAGACATATGATGATTTTTTTACCATATGGGGTTTTTGGTATCATGTGAAAACTTATTTCATATCCTTTCAGGTGGTGAAAAAAGTTTTTGAGCTAGCCTTATTCTATCCAGAGATATTGCAGTATAAAGAGACAGGGAGGACTTCCAGCAATGACCAAAATTCCAAGAAAATTGAATTTAAATGAACGGTCGAATCCATAAATCTATATACCTAGCTCACAAAAAGCCGATTTTAATGAGGAAATATTTATAAATCAAGGATAAGACTGACATTGTCTTGTTGAGAAATAAATGCACTTTCAATTTCTGCAATAAAAAAACATTTGATCACATTCAAAACCCGATTTCACATTCAAAACCCGATTTCTCTGTTCGACTGGCCGCGAGACATAGTCATGTTTTTATATTATGTTTTTGGGCTTTCTGATTTCAAGATTTCATCATAAATGTGGATACTATTTACTCTAATATTTTTTGTTTGTTTGTGTTAGTGTGTGTGCCTACATGTGAAAAGAGAAGACAAAATTTAATATGCAGATATTTATACCCAGTATGATTTGAAGGATTTCTTCTTAACCCTTTCATGCCAGATCCTTTTTTTTGCTAAAATTTCTAACTCTCCTGTCAAATCCTTCCATGTAGATATTGCAACTTCGGCTCAGCAGCAAATCACAATCTCAGCAGCAGTTTGAACATTCAGCTTTTAACAGTTGCAGAGAGCTCACCTATTTGGACATGAAAAAAAAATGTCTGTGTTTCACAACAAAGTGGAAGCAGGAAGGAACTTTAAAAAAAGCTCTGGTAAAAAACTTGAAGATGGACACATGAGCTTGACAGGCAGCTACCGTGACTAAAGTATAATATAGTGCACATCGTGAGCTCAGTTCTTTGTTGTTCTATCTCGATTGTTCACATTTTGAGGAAATTGATGAGCTATGTTCAGCAACTGTTTTTGTACATAGGAGATAGGACGAAATGATTTTCAATATCTACCTGTTTGGGCAAGTGATCGGGGAAATGACTACAGTATGTGGTAGATCTACCTTCCCATATTCACATAATATATTTTTCTCCAAAGTGCCCAAAATGGAGATAGGACAACAAAGAAGTGAGCTCGCAACATGATGAAACAACTTTCCAAGAATAAAAAATAAGTAAATTCCTTGAAGTTGTGATTATACTCTTTATTCCAGCCATCTGAGTGGCTCAATAGCTAACAGCATTGCCCATATATAGGTTATTTTATTGATCAAAGAATATAATACTGAAGCCACACCACACATCTGACATATAAGATTTTTTTATGAAGACTTCAGCTGTTTGTGTTTACAGTGGGGTCTCAGTTGGTTAGGATTCAGTAACTACAACAAACACTTTAAAAGAGAAAAAAAAAAAGACAAGCCAACCAAGAAACAAGAATAATAAGTAACAGGCATAAAGCATTTGAAATCAATTAGATTTTATGTAAATGTCAAATATTAAAAGCTTCATAAGCCATTGTTGAAAGAAAAAATGTGATGTATAAAAATATAAACAAACAAACATCAAACAAACTCAACATCCACAAAGAATGCTTTGCTGACTAAGATTTTCTTGATCAGTTCAATGAATTCTTGTTTTTAAAAGTTAATTTTTCACTGATTATACAGACAAGCATCAAACATTTTATATTCAGTCAATTATCTTTTGCTTTTTTATTTTTTAATATAGTTTTGGGTTAGTCAAGAAATGAAACTTTGAATTTTGATTTAATAAATTATCTGTGCAATGTTCACTTTGGTGTAATCAATTTCTACATCATTTTGTCCACGATTTCCCCTTACATACGAAGGGTTTTGGGGCAAACGCCTTTTTTGAAAATTTTTAGTTTTACCCCACAATACTGGGAATGGTGATTGTGCTAAATGGTATGGACTTTCCTTTTCACCAAACATGACCTATCCTTCCCAAAAGTCTTCAGAAACTTCTAGTTCATAATGATAAATTACTAACCACTGGAGAACAAATATTGTCATTTTTCTCTAAATAGCAATTTTGGATTGTCTCATTCTTCCTTGGGTACCCTTCATATATAGATTTCACAATGTTATATTAATATGAATACAAGCTTCCTGCTACAAGGTTGCCCCTTCTCTTGACTAGAAATAATGATAAAATACTGTAATTTTGCGAGTTCTATGATGACTCTCATTTCCATATTCTTCTCAACCATCATTGGATATCACTCAAGTTTGACCCGGGTGAGCTTGACATCTCCATCAATGATAAGATTGTTGATCTTTTCAAGGGGCTGGACGCGGTGTTTGAAGTTACCCCAGTGCTGCTGGTTCACCAAGATCTGTCAATGAACAAATTAATATTGGTCTCAGGTGAGTTCACAAATAAGCATGGACAAGAAAGGAGATTGATCGAAGGAATTATAATAATAATAAATTCTGAATCATTGAATGAATCAGTCGCTGTATTCAGTGTGCATAAGTGTGTTAAACAGAAATAACACAAAAAATGTAGAACGCTGAGTGAACAGCACATTTAATCAAATAACAACAAATGATTTTGTAAATGGGTAGTGGATGATTCTTTATATAAATAAGCCTGTCACAACTCATTTTGTTTACATTTATAGTGATTCAGAAAATATGTCTTCAAAAAACATTGAAAAACCAAGAGTTGAATACAAAGTTAATGGCGTGGTTAAATCAAGAAAAAAAAATGTAGCCAGAATCAAAGCTGCCAGTAAAATTTATCCTAATAATTCGCAACCAGAGTTTGACTCGTTTTTACTAGTGAGAACTGCTTTGCCAATTTCAAACATATCCAGATTCCTGCCCCATTATAACCATTGACACTGTTAATGTGATTTGTGATCCTCATAAATGAGATTCCATGGTCCAGAAAAAAATCTAATAAAGTTATTCATGTGATGTCAAGTTCTTCAACTGAGAGACTTCTGGTATCCTTAACTGCCACTGATGAAAATGTTTAATATTCTTAGAAGAAGTTACCATATGTCTCATGGTCCCATATGGATAATATTGTGAGAAAATGCAAATATTTTGTCCTGAATTCTGTTTCTTCATTGATTCAGAAAAAGTGGCACATCTTTCCATACCTCTCATGTGGGAAATATTTAAACATTACTGAGCACGAAAGATTACAATGCAGTTTGAAATGTTACTCTGATCTTGCCGTTTAGCCGTAGCTCTATGATAGATCTTCACTTACTTTAAAGCCACACTCCTCCACTTCAATGACCATTTCAAAAGGGCCATATGGGGCAAAGGGAAAGTACTTTTGTTCCGCCTCCCCAGTGGCCCATTTTCCGTCTGAACGAGAGTTTCTGATCACTTTATTTTTATCGCCGAGATGGTCGAAGCGGGCATCAAAGTGGAAAGCAATGTCTGAGCAATACATGAAGTTCACCTTGAATCTGATGGAAAGTGGAAGGGGCAAATATGAGATACCTAACCCATAACCATCACATCTGGTCCATAGAAATAAAGAAAGATAAATTATAGAGAGATTTCTAGAATTTACTGGAATAAAAGGTAATTATTGAGAAATGAAATGGAATAAGCATGCTAAGAACATTATTTATTTTACACAAAATAATCTTATACTCATGAATTTTAAGGGTCTTTGACAAGTGTACATGAAATGAAAAATGAAAAGGTTACTTGTGTAAATCAGTAGCATTATAAATCCTTGATCATAAGACAGGACTGGAATTTCCACCACTCAGCTTACAGTGAGTCTCATCAAAGATAAGTCATTGGTTTTAGACAGCACGCTTTATTGTACTTGCACATAGGAGAAACGGGTATATCGTTGCTTTGCAATGTCAAAAAAATTCTATTCACAATTGCTTGAAATGCTGAGATGTTTCATTCAACATAAAAATCAATATTCTCCATGTCAAAATCATAGGAAAGATCGATTCATCATACTCATTGTTATCATCAGACTTGAAAATTAAGCAGCTAATGTTCATTGTCTTACCTGGCGCCTCCAGTGGGGACGCCGCTGACTGTGATTCTATTGCCTGACTTGATTCCTCCAGGGATTGATGCCTTGAATGGCACAGACTGAGTAGGAAACAATGTAATTTTTGGTGGTGGTTATGATTATTGGGAAAATCATGGGTATTTTCTCAAGTCTTTTCTGGACATATATTCAAGTTGTTAAAAACTGCTAGGGAATTTTGTTTTAACTGTGGAAAAGTTAAAGATCGGACTCTATACTGCTATAAATTTTACCTACAGAAAAATGCAGTTCATATGTTATTGAACGTCTATTGCAGTCAAGCGTAGAATCCTGCCTCTGTAGTGAAATTATAACAATGATTTTTTAACTGCTTTTTTCACCACTTTTCCATGCATTTTTATAACTTTGATTTCACTGCGAAGCCATCTATGTTATCATCGTCAGTGGTCATACAGTGTGACTGATGTCAGTAATGCTCCCAAAACCAATACTGAAATAACTACCAAAAGTGTAATTATCATCGATTATATCAATGAAGTAGGGAGTTCTCAACTGAACTTCTATCATGATTAGGCTATACGTGCACAGCTCATAGTCTTTGAAGTAGCCTACATCCTAATCAGAACATAGTTCTATGGCAGTCAAATAATTATGCATGTTAATTGGAAACAAAGCATTCTCAAGCTCTAATGATAAAATATTTCATGCTTTAGCAGTTTCATTACAATCACTACAGAAACAAATGTCCATTGCATTTAAATAGTTACAGGATTCTTGATCTGTGAGAAAAATAATATAAAGTAAAGATCACGTACAGTGCAATAAACCCTTGATACAATGATGCAATGAGCTGAGAGTGAGATTATGCCATTCATAATGGTTTTCAAATTATTTACAAATCTTCAAACAATATTTCAGATTGTCCACCAATCAAACACCGTTGGCCTCTGGCTTGAAATAAAATAAATTTATAATCCTTTAACCCTTTCTGTACGAAGCACAAACAAAGCACGTATATCAACAGTTGATGGCCAAGCTCGTAAAAGACATTAACACCGTCAAAGTCCAATATTTCAAATTAAGTATCGGTATCTAACATTTATGCAAGCGTACTTATTGTTATCTTGGGATAACCAGTATAAAAATGGATAAATCTAAAACTCTTATGGGCTTTCGCAGTTAAAGTGTTAAAGGAAAATCTTGGACAAACGATTAGAGATAACAGTAAGACCTTGTCCGGTACAGAGTCATAATATTGTTATGGGAGGGTAAATAATAGCGTGTGAAACAAAATGGTGAAATATTAGCCAGTAAGAATTAAAGTAACGGGAGCATGTTGCAATTTCTCATTTGTAATACTTAATGAAACAGTTTCACAATCACCTAAATGGAGCTTTAAGTGTATAAAGCAAAATGTGACTAATATTCAACTCAGTCTTCAGTGCAGAGTGACTTGCTTGGTGGACATTTTCATGGGATAAACACGACAGTAAAACGTTTTTCTTTCACAACGTCCTTCCTTGTTGCTCTCCTTCCTCTAATTTCTAATTTAAAATCACTATCTTTCCCCAGATTTAATATTGAGTCTAATTTTAATGGCACAATCGTGATTAATAATTCCAGTAAATTTTGTCTAAAATAATAATAATAATAAAAATAAAAATAAAATAAAATAAAATAATAATAAGAAAACTCTCTCTTTGTTGGAAATGGTAATTGAAGGCATGCTTATTTTGTCTAAAACTACTTACTGCTTCGCTAAATTTGATGTCATTGATCAGTGTGTCTCCCTTAATTTTCACAGAGTGAACATGTTCCTTAGGAATCCGATGCTTAAAGTCAGCAAAGTGGCTGTTGCCCACGAAGATCTGTAGAGGATAGCAACATGAAATTGCCAGTATATCAGTCGTTCTGATTTGGGAAGATTAAGCCTACGGTGCTCTCGAACACATAATAAAATGTCATTATGTTTTTTCAACAATAATGTTCCTACTCAGAGCTAGACTTATCTTAATGCAAAGTGCACAGGAGCTAAAATATATGATATCAAAATGTAAATATTCAAATAAACTTTTCGTCTTACATGACAAAGGAGTAAAGAAAGGTATTTAATTCAAGCCCATAATTTAATTTTTACCTCATAACCCTGATCCTTCACGACAAATTTCACTTCATAAGGTTCTCCTCTCTGAAAGGGGAAACCACCGTGTCTTTCTTCAGCCCCCCATGCACCAGCACAATGGTTTCTGACCACTTTATTTTCACTAAAACGGGGGTTGAAATGTAGAGCTTTCTGTCCTTTCATGTACGTTGATCCACTCAACAAGTTGATATCAAATCTGTGGATAAATTTTCAGAGCAAATTATTTCAATTTCCTCTGAGGCCTCTCTACAATACAAATGCTCTTCATCCAAGCTGCATCTAATCTGTGAAGGGTTTATCATTATCACTATTAAAAACACACAACATTTATTGCAGTAGACTAGGCCTACTTCAGGTATCTGAAATGATGACTAATTTCACACATGTATATGTGCAATTGTCTAGTAAATAATGTCTTCATATCACAATCACGTTTTTTATGTTTTCACTGCTAAACATTTGTAGAGAGTTTGAAAAAAGCTGAGTAGCTTTTGACATATGGCAAATATAATGCATCACAAGCATAAGTACTGATATGCAGGTGCTCCTCCTTTCAGAGTCATTGTTGTCATGGGAACAGGAATTAATCTAAATAAGTCATGACTTAACCTTTTTCTGAAAGGTCGTGGCTATAATCCGGTCCCTGACTGACACTACAGTATACCAAATAATAAAACAATCCCGCTGACTTAACTTGCTGGGACCCTCGACAAGCGCAAGTCCATCCTAACGCTAACATGTCGGTCTGACGAGCGGGTGACGGTCCTTCCTAACGCTAACATGTAAGGCCCTCTACCAGCGAAAGTCCACCCTAAGGCTAACATGAACATTCGATGAACGGGACTGACATATAGTCAATTCGTTATTCATCGGGGAGACCGGAGTATAGTCACTTTGTTTCTGAAATTGAAAAGACGTTTGCTCATTGTTCCCGGCCATTTTTAGTAGCCTAAATCTGCTGGCGGATGATAAGAGTGGTTTTAATAATGATATCATGTGCGAACACATCCTGTCAACGTGTAATTCATTGCTGCCCCCCCCCCCCTACTCATATTCTTAAAAGCGTGGGGAAAAAATTCAGAAAGGGCGACCTTTTGCCATATTGAGTCGAAATAAAGACGATTTATCCATTGAAAGACATACTATTGGAAAACAAACATGGTTTTCATGTTAAATGATGAATAGAACAACTTTTGTCGACATAGCTGCTCAGTTTTGAAGAGAAGCAGAAGAAGAAGAAAAAAGAAAGTTGTAAAGAAAAGCAAGCGAAGGAGAAATAGAATAACGACGGAGAGGTAAAATCAACAACTTAGCAAGTGGTTGTGGAGCAAAAAGTAACTATTCAAATGATTCAACATATCTATGGTATGCATGAGCATTACTTTTCTTCATTTGCGCTAGAGATTATGGATCTATTTCTATCACAGATTTGATGATTATCTCGGCCACACTGATCTCCCCATTGTCATTCATGCCATCTTTTGGGCCTAGATCTCATCCTAACTAGAATATCAGTTTGTTGTTGTTATTCTGTCTTCGATTTAGGCTACTCGCCTGGACAGAGCGCCCTAAAATCGTGAGGTCACCTCGATCATGGTCTCATCGGTCTACCAAGGTACTAGTAGTTAATCATGGTCAGAGAGGTTGAAATAGTGTTACCTATGCGAGCATTGCTATTATGATTTGAGAATCTTGTTTTCAGGGCAATTTAAACTTTTCCTACGTATGTTTTATAAGATAGTTTACATGTGATGGGATACATAACAATCTGACTACTGCAGGCTAGTTATTACTGTTGTTTTTCTGTTTCTCTCTCTCTTTTTTTTTTTTTTAACTCTTTGGTTTGGTTGAGGAGTTTAGAATGAAGCAGCCCTTTGATGCTAACAAGTCTTACACTTCGGTTTTCGACAATGGTGGAAATAGCACTGTACAAGTCTCACTAGTAAAGATAGAAAATATTGCCATCATATTACATGTAGGCTACTTCTGGTTAAATGAGGAGGTAACTAGGGTAAGATTTTTCTTGCAATTTTAAGGGGATCTTTGAGAACGGTATTTCCATGCTCTGATTTCTCCAAAAGCTGCGTGTTTGTTCTAACAAGAAAAAAAATAAAAATAAATAAATAAATAAATAAATAT
>JBCAUA010834868.1:0-13977 GCA_038406235.1 Peronia verruculata
CTCATCACATTCAAAGCCTGATTTCTCCGTTCTAGCCCAGTGACTTACGTCTCATTTCGACTGGCCGCGAGACATATATGTATATCATCTCATACAAAAGTACATGTAGTGCCATGTAATCTTCAGTTTTTCCAACCTGCCACTGACAGTTCAATCTTAATTTAATATAAAATTGAATTAAAATGTGTATGGGAGTGAATAAGTACACACTGAACCTACAAAACATCCTTTACTACTCCTAATTCAATGCATGTGAGTCATTAACTTTTCTGAATGACTGCACTGCAATACATACCACGGGCCAGGTCACTGCTTGACAAATGTCAGCACAATATGTATCTAGGAGCTAAGACCTCATTTCTCATGTGTGCAGTTTGTACAGTTTAAATTACAACTACAACTGCAAAAGTAAGTAATTGTGTTGAGGATTTTACTCTACATGTGTACACATGATCTCATTAAGTGATTCCAACATTTTATCAGTTGTGGCTCCTTATCAAAAGCTTGAAACCCAAACGATCCCTGATTTATCGGGAGCTTGATTATGATTTACATTAAAATTATTTTCTGTGATGAAGACGGAAAGAGACATCTAACAAAAATTTATTCAAGAATCCCGTAATTTTCAAAAGTAAACTAGGTCACTACATTGGTCCAATCTTAATACAAAAAAAGAACACAATTATTCTTACACTTTTTACACTTAAATAACATTAACATTATATATAGGTTTCAGTAGGTTTTCAGCCTTGCTAGTGGGATTTTATCTCAAGCCATTTCTAGCAAGCCCATGCAATCCCCCTGGCAAGGCTTCTGATCCGTGAGAGGGTAGGACCCACTGGTTGTGAACCCCTTGGGCCTTAATTGTAAAGGACTTCGGACTTCCAGCAAAGATTAATTTACACTGTAGAAGTATGATAAATGAACTGCACTGGGGCATAGAACTTTTTTTTCCTTAACAACACTGCCATTGTCATCATTGTTTTATGTATACATTGTATTTTTAACATTTTATTCATAGCCTGTGCATTTATAATTATCAATATTATTATTAAACATTGTAGTAACATATTCATCCCACAAGTGCTTAAAAGATCAGCCATTAGCAAAAATGTAATACATTATCATGTGCTTGCTCATGTTTATTTTATTTTTTTTTTTTTTATACACCTGAATCAGGAATAAAAATTATTTGAGTATTACAAACAGCTTACAGTAATAACACACTTGTGACTCTATGGAAAGGTGTGAAAATTCAAATACAATTTTCTCAAAATGTATGTGTTTTTTCACCTTTTGCTCTAACGCTTTTTTTAATTTCCGAACTAATTGTGAAGTCATGTGTTTCAATAATAATGGATCCTTTTTCATGCTTTTGCACAAAAATTGGATAGGACCTGCTTGGCAGAAAACTGGGAAATATACCCTTGACCCATATACTGTATAATATTTAAAAAATCTATGGCAAACAATATCGTATGGCATATATAACCAAAACAAATGCATACTAGTTATTATTTTTCATAAAAAGCTATTTTCTTACTGTGCCAAATTCTGTGCCTTAGACTTTTTGAAATCCAATATGGCTGCACTGTCATGGCAACAGGAATCAAAAGTTTTTTCCCCATACTTGAAACTTAAAAAACAAAAAAAGTCCTTTAAGCATTAAAAAAAATTACTCCCAGGAGCTGCACCCTCCCTTCATTTTAGACCAAAATACATAATAATTATCCAGTGATTCTGCTGTTGACATTTGCAACTTTTTTGTACATGTAACTTTATTGACAGCTGAAAGCTAAAATCTCAGTTTTCACATACACAACAGCCAAGAATGTTAATTGATATACTTTTAAGAAAATTGTGTCAGTTGTTATGTGGCACAGCAGCCTTAGAATCCTGAGTAGAAATTTCTGAATACACCTCACAATTTGAGGTTGTTGTTTTCGCCTCCTGTTCCCTCAAATAATGCAACAACAATCCATGAACTTCATGCCGAAATTCCATTGCTTTGAGTGGAGTGAGTTTTCTTATGACAGGAGTCAAGCTTTTGAAGAATAGTTCATTTTCCTCAGTATCTTCATTTCTTTTCATTGTCTTGTAGGTATTTGTGTCAAAGTCAGAGTGCTTTCTCTTCATTCTATGCTGATATGTCATATTCAATGGCAAAATATTGGATTCTGAATCAGATTCATTGGAATGTTCCTCGTTCAAACTTACAGCTGATTGATAAGGAGCATCATCCGATAAAGAATATTTTGTTTCCTCTGCTTCCACAAAGCTTGAGGAATCATCAATCTCATTCATAGTTGACTCATGGCAGCGAAGATGTGGGACAAGAAAAGTCATGTATTCAAACAATGCCCATTTCTTCCTCCTGAAAGTCAATTCTCCAGTACTACTTCTTTTTTCAGTCCGCAAAATCCTGTTGAAGTAATCTCGCAGTTGTACCCATCTCCTCTTGGCCATTTCCACTAGAATAAAAATAAAGTACAAAATAAAATACATGTAGCAAGAGTTTGCTTAGCTACTACTGTTCCTAAGACTAGGTATATAAATAGAGTACTTTTACACAGAATGTACAACTATGCAATTACTGCATAGGCAGCAAAAATATGTTACACCCAATTTTTCTCTCTGCATTATTGTTCCCCTGTACAAACATTTTTCTATACATCTGAAATGAGTTTCAACAAGAACAGTAAACAAGATTAATGGCATGTAATTAATCTCCATTTCCGTAGACATGACTCAAAATGTATTTATGCAATCACAAAATAGATGTATCATAAAGTACTATATTATGATATATATATCTAACAGTTTCTGTCTCTTAACTTACATTGGAGAGCAATAAATGTATTACATGTACATGTAATCAATACATCATATTGGGTAAAAAACATTGGGTATTATGATATATATATATATATATACATCATTTCAAGCCACAGTAAACCCTCATTTATCCCTGGCAGCCAAGACCTTGACGGATAACGTCAAAAGATGGATAATGCAACACTACCCCTCTAGTGTATATAGATAACCCTAGTAATAAATCATCATCACCATCATCATAATATTATCAATAACAATAATTGTTCATTGTACTGTGCTGAGCCAACAGCCACACACCAGCCATGTCGAATACAAACAGACTTATCCGGCAGAAAGACGAACTGAAGGGATCGGTGATGCCAGATAATGTCGCACAACGAATAACTCAACGATCGATAAATGAGGGATTACTGGAATTCAATTTTAGCATATTAAAATGGTTACTAGGACTAGGAGAATTCCACACAGGTTCACTACCAATTATATTTTAGAAGAAGTTCCATACAAGCGGTCTTGGTTTTGTTATTAATGAAATGAATCTATTATGTATTTGTCAACAGTGAACATTTTAAATTTAAAAAAAAAAAAAAAACATTGTACATCAATGATGACTGCATAATTTTTTTCTTTAAGTACAGGCATTGTGCTTTGCCATTGATTGTCAGATCTTTCTTTCTCAAATGAATCTTTCTCTATTTCTTTTCCCCTCCTCTGTCCAAGGCTAAAACATTGCTTTGTATAAACATTAGTAATATTGTAATAAATTTTAAAAAATAAATAGATCGTCATTATTCTGTGTTTATTTGAGTTGTTTTGTTGGCTTTGTTCTCTTTTAGAGAATTTTCAGTCTATATTTTTCAGTTTAACAAAGGGAACCATGGTTACACCGTTTTAATGGCAGTGTGAAAATCAGTAGCAGTGCCTACAGGATATATATACAAAAACAAAAAGGTGTGCACTAATAAAAATGTATGCAAGCTATGTGCTGTGCCGAAACAAAAATGACACAACCATGCACCACTTGTTAAAAAACAGGCAAGTTCTGAAAAGCAAGGCATGGGGGGCAGGCCTCGACAAGTGGATTCATTCTACATACCACCCTTTCAACATGTGTACATTGTTTTGTTCATAATGTATGCATGTACATATTTTACTATAATTTGTTATATGCTACTGATAAATAATATTTGGTGTGCATTTACAAACCAGTAATCTGCATTTCAATCTGCACAGGCAATCAAGCGTACGAATTTTATGTTCTCTATCCCCCTACACAAGCACGTAGGCCTACAAACTGTAAACAAGCACGTAGACTATATATATGCCTATAGCGGATACATTTTTGCCTCATTACTGCCATTTCAGGCATTTGTTTAACAACATATTTTGTGCGTATAGCCTACCACCATGTTTTCTGCAAACTAACTGAGCTCACATGACCAACTGTCATCCGAAATTAGATTCTAGATCTAGTCTAGTTCTAGATCTAATCTAGATCTAGTCTAGATCTAGAATCTAGATCTCTAGATCTAGAAAGAAGATTTCAGTTTGATCATACGGGTTCAAAATTTGTTTTTAATTTTAGGTGCAAATTTATCACGGCTTCAAAATTGACCCGAGAATTTCTCGAAGTTATATTCAATATAAGCACTGGCCTACCATCAACATCTATCTCTGCGGCAACTTCATCCCAAGCCGTTCTAACAACATCTCTATTGTTGTGCTTGGGGTCGTTTCGATCGTACAAGAACGGTCTGCTTCGCACCGAAAGAATGAGAGCTTCCTCGTCTATCTTATGCATTTCAAAATAAAATCTTGATCAACCAACGCTGCCACAAGTCAGGAAGAAGTCAACATTCAAGCGTATACTCGTATAGCACCACTGTGTTCTAAATCGAACCAACACGGACGATCCACTTTTCGAATGTTAGCCTACGAGGTCGTGTGCGGGTGGGTTCGCGTGCTTTGTACGTGACGATTCGTGCCTTGCGTGCTGATGGGGCTCAAGCCTCAAGCAGAGCGTTTCCCTTCTAAGCTCAGCTCTGCTGGGACACACATACTCACATGCTCACACGTGCGCACACACGAAATAACAGATTTTTTCTCTCTCTCTCTCTCGTTCATTGGCCGGGTAGCTGATCATGATCTGAATGAAAAACCCACACAACTTTGTCCATCAATGTGTTGCAGTATTGATAGTCTACCCTAATCTACGGATTCGCATCACACAGATCTAGACTAGACTATATTAAAACGGAGCCAAATCAAAACTTTTTGCTGAGAATGGAGAAGCAGCAGAAAGATGCTGTCGACGGCAAACATACTAGCTAAGCTGCTGGTAGGTTGATCTAGATCTAGATCTACTGTTTTTAAACTTTGTAGGCTAAGTCCATTTGTTTAGAGGTCTAGATTTTTAGAGTATGCTGGTTTGCAGATGGAAGCATATCTCTCTGACTCGCAGAGAGGGTCTCTGATCAATTCTGCAGACGCGAAATTTGGAAGCAGCTTTTCCATCTTCAGCTTCAATCAGGTTTTTCCAAAACGAGAGTGCTGAAATGTTTTCTTCCTTGTAGATCTAGCTTTTAAAAAAAAAAAAAAATTGCCTTATTTTATAGCAAATTTGATTTTCATGTCAGTCCCCTAATGGTCTATGACTGGGAATATCATTTTTATAATTAATTGTGAAACAGCTCTCCAGTGGATACCCGCTGCGGTGGCGCTTATGAACAGAAAAAGAAAAAGGAGTGAAATATCAAAATCAATTCTAGATGTAATTGAAATTATTGTACATCAAACTTTACAATAAAAATGACTCGTCTAATTCTGCGACAAGTTTGGTCAGCGAAAATTTTTTTTCTTTTATTTAACTTGCATTTTTTTGTTGCAATTTTGGGGGATATTTGCATGCAATTAAAATTTTTTAATGTTTCAAATGCAATACTGTTGAAATGCAGGGGGGAAGGGATTTTTTACGGGGGGGGGGGGGAAGGGCAAACAGAATGAGACCCAAAAGGTACTATCCCTTGACCCCAAGAGGGGAAATTTGTCTTGGCCATTTCAGACCGCGTCGCCACAGTGCAGCGCCACATAAACGGTGATCCTTGAAGTGACTATCCAGTTTTGTTTTTCAAACTATATTCCATGTCACGAGCCCATCATGGCTACTGTTGAATTCAATAGAAGACATTTTAACTTTTATAATGTACCAAATTCATACATCAATAACCTGAGTTCTTTGCAAGTGAAGATGCTAGCTAATGACTCACTTACTTAAAGAAACTTTGGTTTTCTTTTCAGACTATGGTTTGGATTTTCGAACCATGAATCTTCTAAAAATCAGCCCTGATGGCTCCAACTCTGTTCGATAAAGAGCATTTTGATCTTAAAAATGTACCAAATTATTGGTCTTTGTATCTTTTCACAAACTCGAGTTATACAGCTTTTACAGCTGTTAATAAATGACTCGCATGTTCAGAATAACTTCATTTGAAGTGGCAGTTTGCAGTTTTTTTTTTGTTGGTTTTTTTTTATCAGCGAATAAACCACAACTAATAAACCTAAGCCGCCATACTGGAGGCAAAAACATAACAGTGTTGAGTCAAAGAGGGGTGGTGAAGGGGTGAAATTTGACAACTTACCGCTCTCCGTTTTCTTCAACTCATACATTTGTTCAGTGAAGATAGTCAAAGGTTCTTTCTCTTCATTTATAAGACGCACATGCGACTAAAGACGCAGACATTTCAAAACTTAAAAGGTCTTCATTTTAGGACTATAATTTCCTTTTCTTTCAGTGTGTGATACACATTGATCAGAGAATATCGATCGCTAATGAACCACACAACACCAAGGCGCCATATCAGAGGCAAAATAATGTTTAAGATAGTCAAAAGTTACTGTGAGGTGTGCATGCATTTTCAAAGATGCTGAAAATTTGACAACTTACCGCTCTCTGTTTTAAAATTATTTTCCTTTCTTAGATCAGTGAACATTGATCGTTAATGGGAAACCACAGCTAAAAAGCCTAAGGTGCCATAACAGAGGAACATAAAGAATCTTGAAGATAGTCAAAGGATGAAGGTTCTTTCTCTTCATTATTTGACTACTTAACGATCTCCATTTGAAATCTACTTTCTTAAAACTGATACATTGATCGCTAAAGGGAACCCACACAATACAGGGATGTCAAATTTCCTACTTTAGTTAGGATTTCCTACATTTTGGCTGTCACTAATTTCTCTTTTGGCCCTAAATCCAGTATTATTTACAATTAATGTACTTCAGTTTTACGTGCTTCTAAAGAGTATACCACTAACAGGAATTGCTTACCTTTTTCATGCTTTACAATTGATAAAAAATAAGGAAAAAATAATACTGTTGGGGATAGCCAAAGTTCTGTCTGTTCATATCTGAGGGGACGCAAGTGAAAAACGAAAAATTTGACAATTTAAATTGTAAACTTTCTCTTTTCCTATCGATCACTAGTCACAACTGATATAAAATATCTCACTATTTGATTAAGACTTATCTCCTTTTCGTACACTGAAACATTTGATTAGTAAATATTCATCACTAATTCAACCACAACTAAAAAAACTAAGGTGCCATATCACAGGCAAAATAATCTTGGAAGTTAGCAAAAGAGGAAAAAGGTTTGTCTATTAATTTTTGAAGGGCACATGCGATTAAAGATGCCGAAATTTCTAAACTTAAAATGGTTTCAGTTTTAAAACTACTTACACTGATTGTCAGTGAATATCAATAATGGAATGATATTTAAGAATGGCACATAAACAGTCCTGAAGATTTTGAGAGAAGAATCTGAAGATATTGAGAGAAGAGTGTCTTTTTTCGTCATTTCTAAGGGATACTCAGGGATGGGAGGAGTTCATTCTCTTTATTTGTATGTGGAGCGCATGCAACTAAAGATGCCAAAATTTCAAAACCTTCTGCTCTCTATTTTAAAACTATCTCCCTTCTTTTTTCACTTGAATATATCAATCACTAATAAAACCATAACTAGAAGAGTGTGTGTGTAAAGAAAGTCATTCTCTTCATTTGTGCACACGATTAAAGATGCTTGAATTTTACAATTTACTGCTCTCTTTTTTTAAGACTATCTCCTTTTCTTACATTATTGGTAAAGCAACTTATGGGCACTGTAAAAGTGTAAAAGATGCAAACAATGATGGTTAAAGAGATAGTAAAAGACGGATAGATCCTCTTCATTTGTGAGAGGCGCATGCGATTAAAGATGTGGAAATTCAAGATGTGTTAAAAGAGTATCCTCCTTTCTTACAATGATAATCAGATCAGTGAATATCAGTGGCTAATGGAACCACAACTAATAACAACTCACTATACCAGATGCAACATAAAACAGTATTGAAGATAGTCAAAGGTGCTTCTTTCTGTTCATATGTAAGGGCGGCGCATGGAAATTAATGATGCCGACATCTTACTTTGATCAAATGGATCATCATCATTTCCTTTTTTGTTGTTTTTCTCCCAAGGGAGGTTTGACATTGATGAGTTGTTTACATCTCTCTCTCTCTGTTCTGGGTTTCCTCCACATTGATGATGCCCATTTCTCTGAGATCTTCCGCAACGCAGGCAGCCCAGGTTTTGTTCTGTCTTTCCTCTTGGTTTCTACCCCCCTCTACTGAAATGATTCATGGCTCTTCGATTATGTCTTTTCCATTTGATCTTCGTCATATAGCCGTAGCATTCGGTTTTCACAGCTCATCAACAATCGTTCTACGTTGTGTTAAAAAACCCATGTTTCTGATCCATACTAGAACAGGTCTAAAGCAGGCCTTGTACATATATATATATAAAACAGAGTGGATCTTCTGATTTACATGCAGACTGCACAATCAATCCTGGTTCTAACGTCACATTTTGCTTCGCAGTTCATTTCTCCAAGGTAGCAAAATTCATCTACCACTTCTATCTTCTCCTGTTCGAATTCTAGCTCCCTCCTGGCATTGGTATTGTTTTCATCCTTTTCAGCCATACATATAGGACAAACAAAATCCACGTCGGCTTTCTTCATTTTTTTTTTTAGCTTTGAGCATCTTTTGTGACACCAATATTGACAGTTGGAGCATTTGATTGATGAGTTGCTCCCGACACCTGTGTGGCAAACACTACACGGATTGCCTTGCTCCATCTGTGTCCTGCAATCTTTCCCAACTGTCATTGCCTTAGTCTCTTGTTGTCTACATTTACTTTCATTCCTCTGCTTTCTAATTTCTGTTTCCAATCACCAAATATTTGAATAGCTCATCACTGGGGTACTAAGTTTCCAGATCTCTTCCGATCTCTCCACTTCCTTGGCTAATTCATTTACTAAGCAGAGGGCTCAATGCTCTATGTATGTGCCCGATTTATCTCAAAGCTTTCTGAGGTTCCGCTTATAGTTTTCACTTTGACCTGGACAAAGTCATTACCATTATTAAGATGGTGTGCTCTGTGGTACACACCTTGCCTTCTCAAAAAAGCCCACTGGATCGGTCTTTCTGGGTACTCTCTATCAAAAGCTTTTTTCCAGGTCTACAAAAATGTGCGTCAGACTCTTTTTCTTCTCTATAAATTTGATTTATTTGCCAGCCTAGAATCCAAACTGTTCTTCTGTCTTTCCAATACTTTTTCCCCAGATCTTCATGCCATGCTCTCTAGTAGCCTGACCTGTAATTTCCACAGATTAGTGCATCTCCTTTAGGCTATCCTTGAAAATGGGAAACAGTAATGCTGTCTTCAATTCTTCTGGCATTTGTTTTGTCTGCTGTATTTCTGACATATTTTCTCATGTTTTTTTTTTTTTTTTACTCCTCCCTCTCCTGCTGCTTGTATGATTTCTGCTACCACTTGTGATGGTCCTGTAGCTTTTTTCTTTTTTCATAGCTCAAATTGCTTTTCTAATTTCATCTTCCGACACTGACTTTCTTGTACAGGTCCTTCAACTTTCTCTACTTCCTCGATTGCATGAGGATTCTCAATATTTTAGCTGATCATGGAATTATTCCATTTCCGCAAATTATTTTGTTTCTCAGTTATGATATTCCCAGACTCACAAATTTTGCTAAATTGTGTGATATCTTTCCGCTCTTTCCTCATTTGCCATGCAATTCGGAGGACATGTTGTATCAAGGTCCCAATACACCATTTGTTCCTCGCTTTTTCTTTAGCTTGAGCGACTGCTACTGTGGCTTCTTTTGACTTCCTCTTGTATATATCTCTCGCCCCGTTCTCAATCATTTTTGTTTGCTGTCACTTCCTAAATGCTTTCTTCTTCTCTATGTATCTCTTCCTCCTTTAGTCTCTCCACAAGTTTCTTTTGCTGCTTCCATCAGTATTTCTTTCAATTGTCTCCAGTCATGTTCTTGTCTTTGAGCCTCCAGATTTTTAGTTTCTTCTCTTATTGGTTTCTTCCTTGGTCGTGTCAGATTAATTATTTGAAAATCTTCGCACAATAACCTGTGTTGAGAGGCTTTCTTCCTCTGGGATAACTGTACACAGTTCTGCGGCATCTCCCTTGAAGAGAATGAAGTCAATCCGAGTTTCCGCTTCACCACTTTTGACGGTGATGTAGTAGTGCTCTCTTGTCTTTTCTTGAAAAACGTGTTCAGGATTCGATTTGATCAATGTATGTCGAACGTTAATGGAATTAATTATATAGCTAAGGCATATATCTATAGCAGAGGCAAAATAAGATTGTGGAGAGAGTCAAGAACGTAATTCTACTCTTCATTTGCGATGGGCTCATGCGATGAGAGAGATGCCAATATTGACAATTTTTTTTTTATACAATCTCTCCTTTCTTACATTGATATATTAACGATGTTTACTAATCAAATTTTAATGTAACACACAGGTAATAAACCTTAGGCACCATACCAATGGCTAGTCACAAGATGCTTATTTTTTCTCTAGGGGGGGGGGAGGGGAGGGGGGCATGCAATTAAAGATGCCAAAATTTGACAGGCTGGCGTCCGACTTACCCATACGCGAAATGAACACATAGTAATAACGACTTGTGCGAGTCTGACTGGCCTACTACACTATACACATGAATGTGCATGTTCATTTTTTGTTTCTTGTATGGCCACACGCTTGGACAGATGATGATTTTCACTGTTTGGGGACATCTGAGGATAGTTCTGGAATTTTTCGGGGTCATGTAGCAGCTGAGGAGGGTACAGAATTGCATATTCACTCTCAATGTGGCGGGTACAGTAGAGATAGGTCTACACCACATTTTTCTTTGCTGCGAAGCATGCAGAATCACAGGAGGATCACCTAATAAACATTTTGCGAGATGAAACACAGAACACATGCACGACATTCAGACCACAACTGTTCTGAGCTGCAAAAGTGTATGGTGTATATGGTCTAGTGTGGTCCACACCCTGTATGGTGTATGATGTGTATGGTGTATGGTTAGTCCGACGCCAGCCTTACTCACAGCTCTTGTCTGAAGACTACGGTTCTTTCTTCCCCACTAAATACATTTTGATCAGTGAATGTAGAACAATAATAGAATGGCAACTGAAAACCTAAGGTGCCACACAGAGGCAACATAAACAGTGTGACAGTCAAACATAGGAGGAGGGGGGGGGGGGTGTTCCCTCTCTGTTTATGGGCATTGGAAATATGGCTTTATTTGGATGACAACTTACCGCTCTGGACTATTATATCTCCTTTCTTTCACCTAGGCGTTGTCCATCCATTGCTGGACGTAGCCCTCCAACAATGTTTTCCAACCTTTTCTGTCTCTTGCCCTCTTCGCCCAGGTTGTACCAGCTGCTCTCTCAATGTCATCTCTCCATTTTCCTTTTGTCCTATTTTATTTTTTCTTGGCTGCCATTCTGTGCATCTCTTTGTCCATCTGTTGTCTTATGTTCTCATTAAATGGCCCATTTCCATTTTAATTTGAGAGCGATTTCTACTATGTCCATGACTCAGTTTTTGCCCCCTTTTTGTGTGGTATTTCTGTCTTAAAGGTTTATTTTTCAGATTTTTCTTTCCATTGCTCTCTGTGCTTTTTAAAGTTGTGTGACTGCCCTGATATGTCCATGTATGGCAACCATAGGTTGAAGACTTGTTTTAAGTGATATTGGTATCTTTGTGTCTTGAAATATTATCTCTCGGTGTCGTCCAAAGCAATTCCATCCCATTATTCTTGGGGTCTTACCTCGCAGTTCGTTCGATTTTCCGGTTGTATTGTTTTGACCCAGATAAATTTGTACTGTTACAACAGGTGGGGAAGGAGGAAGTCTGTTTTCCTTTAGTATTTCTGCCAGTATGTTTTCCTGGCGCCCTTCCCACTTACAAGTTCGTCAAGTGCTGAGTAAAGTTGTTCCTCTGTTGGTGGCTCATCCAATTCTGTCATTTCAGGAAGTTGAGGTATTTCGTCTTCAAAGGTCTCTATCGATATATTTAGGTTGCGAGTGTAGATCCGAATAGTGCTCAACCCATCGTCTAATTGGCTTTTTTTTTTTGTCTGTTGTTTGCTCACCTGATGAGGATTTGAGAGGCTCGACTTTGCTCATTGCTGGTCCAACATCAATCTGGTCCAACATCAATGGTCCAACAGCAATCTAAATCATGTACGTTTTCCTGGTGTTACAACCCATGTCACTTTCTTCTTGTATTTCTTCTGTACACAAATCTTCCCAGTACTGGCTGGCACATTTTCTGGTCTCTCTCTGAAATTCTGATTTGACAGCATACAATTTAACCATCAAGCTTTCTGTTGTGTTTCACAAAAACCAAGCTTTTTTTTTTTTTTTTTAAAGAAGTGGCATCAATGTTTCTCTGCATGGGTCTCAGTGCAGTCTTCCTTGGAATGTGTATTTGTTCCAAAAGCTTTTGCTGCTGGGTGATATACATTACAGATTTAGTAATGTTCTACATGTCATTTGGTGACTGGTCATGTAAGTTTCCTTGCAGCTGCTTCTTAAAATATCCTTGAAATTGTGCCTTCATTTTTACATCATACAAGGGCCACAACAGTCTTGAGGATGAAGGAATTTCTCTTCGTTCATGCGATTGATTAAAAAGATGCCGAAATTTGACAACTCACTCACCGCTTCAAGACTATCTCCTTTCTGACACTGATACATTGATCAATGAAAATCGATCTCTACTGGAACAACTAATAAACTTATGGTATATATACCATACATGAGGCAACGTAAGGAAGATGAAGATAGTCAAAGATTGGGCTTCTTGTCAAAGATGGGGCTTCTTTCTCTGCAATTGAAAGAGTCTTGTGATTAAAGATGCCAACATTTTGACAACTTACCGCTCTCCCCTTTAAGACTAGCTCCTTTCTTACACCGATCATTTGATCAGTGGCAATCAATTGCTCATGGAAGGCCACAACCTATATAATCTGAGTCCACATAGCAATCTTGAATTTAGTTAAGGATGGAGATTTTATTCTCTCCATTTATGTGGAGGGCATGCAATTAAATATGCCGATATTTTTTAGGAACTTACCGCTCTCCTTTTTAGGACTGTCTTTCTTTCACTGATAGATTTGATCAATGAATATCAATAGCTAATGGAACTACAACTATGGCACCAAATAAGAAGTGACATGTTGACGACACAGATGGGGTTCTTTCTTATTTGTGAGGGGAGCAAGTAATTGATCAAATTTAACAAGTTACTGCTGTCCGTTTCAAGACTATCTCCTTTCTTACTCAATAATACATTTTATCAATGAATATTGATCGCAAATGGAACCACAACTACTAAACTACAGCACAATATTAAAAGAGAACATAACAGTGCTGTTGATAGTCAAAGATGGGGATTCTTTCTCTTCATTTGTCAGGAGCGCATGTGATACAATGACAAAATTTGACAAGTTACAGCTCTCCGTTTTAAGACTGCTTTCTTACACTGATAGATTTGATCAGTGAATATCAATCACTAAAGGAGAAATAACCTACAAACTAAGGCACCATACTAGAGCCAACATAACACTAATAACAGTCTTGAAGTTAGTTGAGAATGGGGGATTTGTTCTCTTCATTTGTGAGAGGTGCATGAGACACAAAGAACAAGAAATTTTGAGGGGGGGGGGGGGGGGGGGGGTGCGTCCTGAAATGTTTGGATTTTTCCCCCCAAAAA
>JBCAUA010834879.1:0-12229 GCA_038406235.1 Peronia verruculata
CTGTCTGTCTGTCTGTCTGTCTGTCTGTCTGTCTGTCTGTCTGTCTGTCTGTCTGTCTGTCTGTCTATCTATCTATCCATCTATCTATAACATATCAAAGAATAAAACAGGTAGGTGTAAACATTTTATATAGATATGTCAATGTAAATAAATCAGTCAAATCAGAAATGGACAGATAGCAGAAGAACTAGAAGCTCATTAGAATATGAAATCTACAACTATACTGTTTATTGTTCTGCTCTTTAATTACTTTACATCAAAATATTATTCTACATGCAGTCATTTATGCACTATTTTCTTGATGCAATAGGCAGACAAATAAACAAATAACTCCTGATTGAAGGATATATTTTACTTCATCATCCAATTTCATATACATTCCACTAATACAGACCCAAGATTGCAGATTTATGATCAACACTAAACATGTCATATCTGAAACAAGATATCGTCATAATTCGAAATTTAATTTGATATTCAGGTATTACAATATAAAATGAAATATACATTAAACAAAAGCCATGTCTAGATCAATTGTAAATGCTCGAGGTGCTGACCACAAACAACATTCCGACATCAAACAGTCAATCGATAGAGAGTCTAAAAATATATTTTACAATTAATTAAAATTAATATCGTCATCATTTACAACCTGCACAATGATAATGTGTAACAAAAGGTGGCCGTTATCGGCATTTGAAATGCCAAGAAGAAATAAAACACAAGCATAATTTTATTTTATATTTTTACTTCCCTATGTCTTGGGTTTATCAGGATGAGATAACGGGGATGGTGAAAATTGTTCGGCTTTCATTTTAACATCGAGATGAAGTTATTTTTATGTGTTATTTGCTTTTTTTAATTGTTCAGTTAGTTGCCTGTTGGACAGTCTTTTTATAAATTTATAAAATGAATAATGTTGCGATGATCACCCGTACATGGGTGAATGCAAACAGAGAACTCGGTGTTCCGATCAGTGTTATTAAACAAAATAACTTACTATTATTCGTCAACTTTTAAAAATTCACCCAAGGAAAGGTAAAGAAAGATCAGTTATCGAAAAAAAAAAAAAAAAGGACGCAGACTAAACGAGAACAAATACAAACAGATAAACAAACAAAAACTATTAACTCTTAAATAAAATTATAATAACAATAATGTGAAAAATGAAAAAAAAAAAAAAACCGTTATGAAATATGTCCAAACAAAAGTAATGCACTGACATTATAGGGAAATGTACACAATTACAGAATCATCTCAGGAGACTTAATTGTTCGAATCCCTTAATCAATTCATAATTTGAATATACTCTATTATTTCTCGACAATTAACTAGTCTATTTGGGTTATATTTAAAATAATTAATTTTGGAATTGTTTGTTCTCACAGATTTTACCATCTCAAACTCTTGGCGTTTGTTATTCATTAAAAGCGATTTCAAAAACAAAGACTGTCTTTATGCTTCAAAAAAAAAAAAAAAAAGATTGGCGGGATGTTTTCTCTCTTTTTAAAGACTGATATTTAAAACACATACAATAAAGAAAAGTTTGAATGACATGTTACCATTGAGGGACATAATATGCGGTGAGAAACCAAACTTTAGTTAGCAAATATGGTATTGATCAAGCAGTTAAACATTGGTGTCACTAAAGAAAATGTTTTATAACATTAAAAGTTATCGATCACTTTCTTTCGCATGCTCCATTGACAACAATAACTGTCACCGATATCAAAAGTCCTTGATACGTTTCATATAATAGAAAATAGATCTTGCGAACAAATTCATGTCAACTTTGAACTTTCATTGTTGTTCATTCTCTCCTTTGTCACCACTGTATGGTCCATGAGTGTTCCACTAGGGCCAGTATCTGTAACAACGTTCTCTTTATCCAGCTCTTCGAAATCCATGGGAAATATTATTTGTCTTTTCTTTTAACCACAGCATAATCTGGAAAGGTTTTGTTTGTGATTGATGCATCTGTCTCCACCTCCAGTTCATAACCAACCTCTTGTTTGTCAATTGATTTGTCTTTCTTTTTGACCACAGCGTAATCTCCTGCTTCAACATCGTTGTTTAACTCCTCGGTATCCTCTTCTTTCTCTAACTCGAAGTAAAGATTTGCCTCCTCTTAAGATGTGCTTTCCTTTTTAACCACAGCATAATCTGGAATTGAGTTGCCCTGCAGTATTGTTGGAATATTGTCTTGATGGGTGGGACTGCCGATATTTCTATCGGAATGTGATTTGACATCGACAATTTCAATAGGTTTGGTCGCTTTGTGTAGTTGCAGAAGGGTAAGGGCGTGGTTTGATTGTTTACTGTCGCTTTCATGAGAGAGGGCAGGTTCAGGAAGCAGCTTCCTTGTCTTGGGGTCTTGTTTTGGTTGGAGTAAAACATTGTATGGATTTGTTATTTCCCTCTTTTCCTCACCAAGTTTTGAATAAACGTCTCTCGACTCAGGCCTGGTTTCGTTGACAGTGGAATAATCATCATCGTCAGTGCTGGGCCGAAAGTTGATAATATCACGAGATGTAAGGGAATTGTATTTTATTGCAGTTTTCTGCCTTTTTGAGGACTCTGTCTCAGTATGATGAACATCTTCGATGTATTCATAATTGTTGGCAACTATTTGTTCACCAGTCTTCCTTTCTGCATTCGTGAATTTGGCTTGGCTTATTAGTTGTCCACCATCAGATCCGTCCGTGTGGATTTGATAATAGCCATAGCTATCACTAACACTCACTCTGGGTCCTCTAGCGCCACTCGAGCTATCCTCATTTTTCAGATTGTGTCCGATATCTTCAGTGTCAGCAGTGCAGTCATCAATCACTGTGGCGAGGTCATATTCCCTATCGATGTTATTTCCTTCTCGTGCGGTATCTACTCTCGAACTTATTGGCATTATATTTCTTCCACATTCTTTCTTTTCCATTGTTACCACTTCGTGCCTTTGTTTAGCAGATATTTCTTGGCGATTTCTGTTTGCCTCTTGGGGATGTAAAAGATTATTACCTTTATTAGCTTCGATCATTTTGGAATCTCCCAAATCGTCCGATGTCCTCAACGGCTCGCACTGAGCAAATTGCTTCCCTCTGTTTTCGGTTACTCTCGACTGATCTATACTTTCACGTATAATAATATCCACATTGCCGTTGCTACATATTGTTGCATTCTCCTTGTCAGAATGTTTTGACACTCTCAAATAATGCTTCACACTAAGGCTCTTGAGGGTAGGCAGGGCAGAGTTCTGGTATTTTCCACTGAATATAGTATCTTCATGCCCTGGTGTCTGTTTAGATGGAGCTGCAGTGACATTACACTTGCATGCTCGAATAATGGGATAATTGACATTATGACGAGAGGAACCTCCTGGTAGAGGACTGGAGGATGTATCTGTTTTGTTCAAATTAATGTCCTTTTTGCCATTCGATTCACCAAATGCACGCTTTCGTCGCCACAGTATGATAAAGACACACATCGCAATGATAAGCATTACCAGAATTCCAACGACGACACCTACAAGCAGACCTATGTTATTATCTAGTGACTCATTGTCCACGTTTGCTCGAGGCGAATCATCTGGCAAGACCGTTGTCCTCTGTGTAAAATTAGGCAGAGTTGTAAATGTCTTTGATGAAGTGTTTGATACCTGGGAGGGGGCTCTGGACGCCGTAGTGGTAGTTGCAGCTGGTGTTGTCGCTTTGATAACTTTATTATCTGTTGTTATAAGTCCATTACAGCGATTCTCACAGACATCAAAGAGCATGCTAGAATTAGAATGATTCAGACCTTCTGCCCGGGTCTTCCATACAAACCCAACACACGTGCCACAATGTGTGTCTTGCTCCAGTTTGAAGGACTCAGACAACGTAGCATTATCACAGAGAATTGTTGGCCGCTGTAGTCTTTCACAGATTAATTTGATTCCAGATGGGGAGGAATATGAGCAGTTATAAAAGTTCTCTTCCGATGACCACTCGTCAGACGTAAATCTTTCTGTGGTGATATTTACAACATTAATGTCAAAACCATTCCATTTTAACTGGGCCTTGCATTTCTTTGTTTCCTCGCCGCATAGACAGTTGTAAAATCTGTAAATATTTATATCCAAGAATTAGATTTTATTTTCTTGACACATTTTCATTGTCTAGACATGCCATTTCAAGGGTCCTAGGGAATGCGTAAAAACAATAAACTAAACTAAATAATGACAAGATGAAATAAATGATCATATTATATGTTGCTCAGATAATAATCGAATGAAGGATTCGGTACAAAGAAACGCTAAAGTCTTATTGGCAGTCCCAGCGTTTCAATTTTAAATTATTAGTAGCTTCATAGGTTATGTAAATCAAACGAAGAGGTGCTGATATTTCAACAGACCAGGGAGGATGAATCACCATCACCAGCTATCGTCTCTAACTCAATGGTCTAGTAAATATTTACATGCTCTAAATGCAGAAGTAGTCTTTTCAAAACTAGAGAACATCCTTCAATTTGCCACGGCAAAAATAGAATCTTATACTAACATGTAATGTCTGCTCATAAAATGTAAAGCTTTGCAGAATGGGCAAACAATATAAATGTGCAACCTGTCACGTTTGTTCTTAACAGGCGACTTAAAACTCAGAAAGATTACAACAAAATTATACCAAAAGTGGTCGAAAAGGCATGTGTAAAATTCATGCTCCAGTAGCTCAGTAATCCACGTCTGCTTCTCAAAATTCCCTGCTCTAAAAGGTGTCCGCATTTTCTTTTCTAAGTATTTTCCATTTACATCACAGGGAATGTAAATATTTGAAGTAGGAGACAGAGTATAAAATAGCTTAATTCTCTTTAAGATATTGAAAATCAATGACAATCCCTCCTCCCAACCACCCACCCCCCCCCCACACACACACCCCGCACCCTCCTTTTTTCCCCTCCAGAAAATGTGTTACTCATGGATCAAACAGCTACATATTAAAGGAAAAGACATAATGTTCTCCAGGCAGGACAGTTCTCAGTTTAAAAGACACAAATTTCTTAAGATAGCTTGTTAGGGATCCCTGTAGTGTATCCTTTAATCAGATGTAATTAACTCATGGTATTTCTTCAAAGAAAGTACTCATAATGAGGAAAACTCACGCTGTAAACTTGTCCTCTGTGAAAATCACTCTCTTATAATCCCACTGGCTGTTAGCAGCTAATACATGCATAATTATTTCGTTATTTGTGCCGGCTTCAGAACAGGCTATCGAAAGAGTGAGCACAATCACTGTTATGAGTTCTTTCTGGGCCATTTTAATTTTGTATGTGTCCATTTCCATTAAATGATTTCTTTAGATGTAGACGTTTAAAAACAAACAAAATAATAATAATTTTAAAAAAAAAAAAGTCTGTATGATTGGCCAGTCCAGAGTCAAGACACAAAAAGATTCTTCAATAGTAGCACAGTGAGTTAATACAAGAAAACAATCAGCTTCATAATCCGTTCAGAAGAAATGTCGTCAACCACTGGTGGTATGGACAAGGAGCAGGAAGAATGAGGGGGAATTCACAATCTCATATACACACTCTGAAACAGAAAATGGAAATAGAGTCATTGTGATCAGCTTATATCATTTGTCTGATTCAAGTTCACTGTCTAACTTTTCAATAGCTTATTTTCGATCAAGCAAACAGCTGGAAATCCCCATGTAATTTTAGTAAGGGGTGGGGAGGGGGGGTACAAACACTCCAAAGTGTTAACTACTATTGATACAGAAAAGCACATTAAAATGCACCGGAAAGGTGACAATTATTCACAGATCTCGTGGCTGAGCGGTATCAAACATCAGTGAGTGTTCTATTTTTAGCAAAGGGGTACAAACGCTTCGCCGGGGCTTTCCAAATTTTTGCATGGTCGAATAAAATATGAACTATTCTAACTGAGTCGGCCAGTTCATCATTAATTAACAGATACGAAAACGTTCCCATTTACGAACTATTGTCATCATTTCCATTAAGTTTTTAGCTTTGAGATCGTGTCTAGAAGTTAGATAAAAGTTTCGAAACAAAAGCTAGAATGAAATAAAATGTGAGACAAAACTACACAAAACTCTACACTCACTGATCTGTTCACTGTTCTTTCTTTCTTTCTTTCTTTCTTTCTTTCTTTTTTTTCTTTTTTTTTAATTCACTCAAGAAGAGCTGTGATCCATTACGTCTTCGAAATTTAACTTTTGTAAGAGCTATTTCTATTGATTACTTAGAAACATTTAATGAGAAGAAATATAACTACACATTAGCAGACACACCCCTTGTATCACGAAAGAAACACGCTTTCATTTAGAAGAGGAGAATGCAGTCATTATTATTGGTATTGCCCGTGATTTGAAACGTCTATTGGGAGTATTTCTATTGTGGCAGCGTATCGTGACGCATTTTATAAACACGTATGGAATGAAACAGGGGAAATTGTATTTCCTGATTCAAAGGGTAATAATAGTTTGGTCGAGAACAATATTCTGGCAAAAGTCTGAGGAAAATGAAATTCGAGCCTATATTATGAGGGGAGAGGGGTACAAGGTGGGACACACGGCAAAGTAAACATGCGACGGAATAATGCGGAGACACAGGTGCTAAAAACTCTTTAATTTACAACGGACACTATTCATACAGGAAAATGAAGATAATGCTCGATTTTCCTCCTTATGTCTCAGGGAAATAACGATAAACAAGTAGCTCAATTCAGCTACGTCTGCTTCTTTTGTCTTAACGATAGCCACGGTTTTTTTTTTCCATTAAATCTGCAGAATATCAGGAAAACTGGATGACGAATACATACAATTATCTTTTCAAATTTATTGTAAACTCCCTCTGGCCCTCCTCAAACCTCATTTATTTTTTTCAGAGTCCAGTTTTGGTCCTTAATGACATCAGAACGGAGGTACAGATAACCCGATGCATGACATCACAGAGAGGTCAAAGAAAATATTTATTCATTGATAAATCCAACAGCAAGAAGTGAAAATTTAGTATGATTAGGGCCAGTATTACAACTGTTAATTCACAATCCGGCTCACAGTATTACCGTCCGACCTGATCTTACCTGTGCCAGGGTCTGTGCATTCAGCTTCTGTACAAGGAAGTTCAATTCGCTAGGTGAGAGCTTAGACAAACATAGTCTCCTGTGACAATAAAGCTGGGCCATGTCAATCAGGGAGACATGTGGAAGCAGTTCGGCTACCAGCACTGGTCTTATTGAGCTCGTATGAAAGTGTCCCGTGTAATATAATACACAATGGGCGTGTGACGCACAACCTCTTCATGAACTGCTCGACCGGATTATGAAACATTTTATATAAGAGACGACGAACGTCAAACTCAAATATACAGTGTAAACATGGGATATATGAGCTTCCTCGTGTCAGAGATGCATGGCCAGAAATAATCCCATATATGCAAGCAAACATACACTAGCTGTTCAGTTTGTTAATGAAACTCGGGTTCTGCATTGGCAAATTTGAATAGGAAATTCTAAGCATGTGGCTGTCTGGGAATTCAGGATGTTGTAGGTGAATATGCCTCCTGCATAGTAAGATGAAAACTTTAACCAAATAATAATAATAATAATAAATAAGCTGTTATAGTTCTCGTATTTGTTGGTTGTTGTTTTTGATGAGCTTTTGTCACTCAAAGTTTTGTCAGTAACAGAAAACAAAAACATGAAGACCAAATTTAAAGATAAAATTTAATGATGATGATAATAATAATAATAATAATAATAATATAATAATAACAAGACAAATAATTAGACAATAGGAACTGCAACACACTGAGTACTCACACAGGCAACTCTCTTTAAAAAGTTGAAAAAAAAATCAGACGTATCAGAGTAGCAGTCCTCTTTTACATGCAATCTTAGACCCAATAATCTCTTTGTCTTTTTGTCAGGTGGGAGGTTTCCCTTCTCTCTCTCTCTCTCTCTCTCTCTTCAATAAAAACATGAGCATGTGCAATACAATTATACAGTATCACGGCGATATCTGTACGCTCCATTCTTTCATAGTTCCCAGCGCTTTACAGAATATTCAATACAGTGCTTCATTCCCTCAGAGCTGGAAACAATTTACAAAACAAACGTGCTTTACATCCACACACATGGAATGTGTATCAATATAAGCAGAAGCAACAGCCCACATACTCATAACATTGAATGTAAAAATGATGAAAGATACGCTCTCATTAATAATATTGCAGCACAACCCAAATACGTAATTTACCATGCAGACAAAGCCGACAGAGTGTCCACGGAAAACCTGGAACTGTCACTTGTTTGTTTGTTTGTTTGTGTTGGGGTTTAATGACACATCAGCACGATAACGGCTATATTGTGCCTAACACGGTGAGTACATTAACACGGTGGTAATGGACAAGATGTTTATGATTATAAAAGGTATCAAATTATGTATAAAAGTTTGGGATATAAAAAATGTATAACAATACCAAAATATGGATGCATACAGTTTTGCGGCTACCCGGGGGGAAGGAGGGGGGTCGTCGCATTCCTGTCAGGTGTTAGTTTTAATCCACAATTTTACAGTTTATTATACAGGCCAACCTGACGTAAAAAGCTCATGATGGCCTGTGGCTTCGTTTTAGTAAATAAATCCTTCAGGGAGCGACTCGAGAAGTGGGCCTCTCGAACATCCCTGAAGTCGACGCACTCAATTACTATGCGTGCCACTGTCATGGGCAGATGCTTGTTTAGATGAAGTTTAACTGATTCCAGGGTTGATGGGCTGTGAATGCAAGCAGGCAACGATTTTTTTAAAAAAATGGTCCTTAAAAGTCAAAGGCACACTGTGTCTTCAGTTCTTTTCACGTGGGAACAAGGAATAGAAAGGCGTTTAAGACTCCTGGATCTTAAGTTTCTTGTAGACATGAAATACGTTTCTTAAAAACAAAAAAGCTGAAGCAGTAGACAATACCCGAGAAAACCAAAAAAACGCCACCCTGTTGTTTTTAATGAGGCCTTTTAAACACTCGTTGGGGGCTATCACTGTAGTCTATTAACGACGGACTGAGGCAAAGTTATCAGATGTGGAGTAATACATACTCGATCTACAACACTCACAGAGGAGCAACATAAAAATATAGTCAAAATGTAAGAAATAGACTATAGCCTTTAGAATGTAAATGTCATGTTCCTATTTATAGTACGCCTTCCTCTAGAGAAGAACATAGGGGGCTGCAGTGGAAGGTGACTGGTTTTCTTACCTACCAGGGGTACCATCGTGGTCCAGGCAAAAGACATTCACTCTATGATCTGATGTAGTTTTGGGCCCGTCGGGATGTTCCCTGTCCAATCCATCTGTTTAATCATAAAATTTTGCACATACAGGCCCAGGAGAAATTGAAAGGCAAGGACATCAGAACAATGCTTGTGGGCAACCTCAACATGTGAACGTGTGCTGTCCCTTGATACAGAATATTTATTTTAAAATTTAACTTTTCAGCCTTACTAAGGGGGAAGGGGGGGGGGGAGAAGTTATTTCAGCTTTACTTTTAGTTGTAACCTTGTCTTGCCGCGACCCAGGTTATTGACATCTTGTATCCGACAACCACTCATCCCCATGTGCCTGAGGAGGAAGGTTTAAATGAGTGGCCAAAGGTAAACAGACAGCTTAAGGCTTTTATTGTCCATTTTTAAGTATTTGTTTTCGTCCGCCTTCCTTTAGGTAAGAACGTGATCACGATATCTAATAGTTTTTGAAGTAATAAATGGAAATTATCTTATAGTAACATCCTATTCGTCAGGGGAGCGGCGGGAGGAGAATGGCTTCCATCCCCCATCGTCTCGACCCACCTCCGGGTACTTCATGCCACAGGCATATATAAATATATATATATATTCATTCACAACTATCACCCGGCTAAATGATAAGCCTTACATGATGTTCTATGCCCAATCATGTTATTCATGCTACGCACCTGGAGGCTCAGGGGAATGATATTAAAGGAAAAGCTAAATGCTATACTGACAACACATGCTGGATCTGTTCTCCCTGTATTCAATCCTGACTTTTTTAGATGTAGTGCAGCACAGTCTGAGTAGATGAGGGCTGGTAGTTCAGCAGTACATCCGGCATATTGCATTGGTCTACTGAGCTCTGTGAAACTAGGCAAGCTTATTCTCTTGTAGCTGTCAGAAAGCTGGAATGATCTATATGTGATCCCATAAAGGTGAAGAGAGATGCGCAGTTATTAAAGGCAGTTCCACCTTATTATGGTGCCAGATGACTTATTCTTCAGAATAAATTCAACAAAGCATAATCTCTAATTTGCTGATTGATTTGATGCTCCATAGACATTGCCTCATCTAAAATCACGTCTATAGATGTCACAGCCAAAACTAAACTGATTATCATGGGCATAGAGTTAATTTTCCTCCCAGTGAAGTATGCAGATGCAACGATTTTCTGCTTTGTCAATTTGTCATCATTTAGTTTTTGCTTATTTTCTTTTGAACATAATTCTTGACAGAAAGACAGACTGGATGCATGTACGTACACATCTTACATGTATCAATGTAAAAAGAGTTTGAAGATTTATAAAAGTGTTTATCATTTGCTTAGAGATAGTAGCATGTACTACTCGAACATATTTCTATAACATGTATCAGCGTGGTAATCAAATGTTATTGCTATTTCAATTAATTTAACTCTCTTATTAATATTTTCTCTTGTTGTGGTGTCTGGTCGCCGATTTCTGGTCCTGAATGTTTCTAACGTTCTAACATACATACATACATACATACATACATACATACATACATACACACATACATACATAAATACATATATAAATACATACATACATACACACACACACATACATACATACATACATACATACATACATACATACATACATACATACATACATACATACATACATACATCACAGCACAGTAAAGTGCAGTTTTGGCAAAGACATGTATCTGTTTTATCTCTGTTATTACCGGGAAAATGGCAGTCCTTTGAAGATCCAATTTATCCTGTAATTGCTCCCATTATAACATCCACTCCAAATGAGGCTTAAAATGAATATCCGCCCTACGGTACATTCATGAATGGAGAAAAGCATTTACTCTAGGAGGGAGGCTCACCATAGGCTTTTCCCATCTGTCTTCAGACTGATGTTCACATAGGTTTAGTACATACATGTACTTTGCAGAGTGGATGAGTTAACTATTAAAATGTTGTGATATTGGGATGTAAGCGTATACATGTACATGTATTAATAATATGTTTAGGACGAGTCTTTTCTTACCAAGTGGTCAAAATACTTTTAATAGTCTATTGTTTCCAGGTGGTCAAATACTTTCAATGATCTTTTGGTACTAAGCGGTCAAAATACGTTCAATGATTTATTGTTATCAAGTGGTCAAAATCCTTTTAATAGTCTATTGCTGCCAAGTGGTAAAAATACATGTACTTTCAATAGCTTATGGTACCAAGTAGTCAAAATACTTTCAGTGGTCTATGGTACCAAGTGGTCAAAATACTTTTAATTGTCTATTGTTAGCAAGTGGTCAAAATACCTCAGTGGTCTATGGTACCAAGTGGTGAAAATACTTTCAATGGTCTATTGTTACCAAATCGCGAGCTCAGTTCTTTGTTGTACTATCTCCACTTTGGGCGATTTGGAGATATATCTGTTATGGGAAAGAGGGATAGAAAATTTACCATATACTGTAGCCATTTCACTGATCACTTGCCCAGACAGGTATATTTTGAAAATTATTTTGTCCTATCTCCTATGTACAAAAGCAGTTGCTAAACATAACTCATCAATTTTCTCAAAATGTGAAAAGTGAAGAAAGGGCAACAAAGAACTGAGCTCACGAAATGGTCAAAATACCTTCAATGGTCTATTGTCAGCAAGTGGTCAAAACACTTCAATGGTCTATGGTACCACGTGGTCATTATACTTTTAAATGGACTATTGTTACCAATGGTCAAAATACCTTCAACGGTCTTTGTCCGCAAGTGGTCAAAATACTTCAATGGTGTATCGTACCAAGTGGTGAAAATACTTTCAATGGTCTATTGTTACCAAATGGTCAAAAGACATTCAATGGTCAACAAGTGTTCAAAATACTTCTAATGGTTTATTAGCACCAAGTGGCCAAACTATCCTCAAATAGTCTATTTTCACTTCATCAAAAAGTTTTACCCCACATTAAATTAGAGGGTGTGGG
>JBCAUA010834890.1:0-13976 GCA_038406235.1 Peronia verruculata
TTGTTGTTGTTGTTGTTGTTGTTGTTGTTGTTGTTGTTGTTGTTGTTGTTGTTGTTGTTGTTGTTGTTGTTGGCGTTATTGTAGTAGTAGCAGATGTAGACATGTTGTAATTGTTGATGATGACGATGAGGTTGGTGATAATGGCTTTCGTTATTGCCCCGGCGAAAAGCCAAATGGACTCGAAACTTTGGCCAGCGATATCACTTACTTTATTTAATTCAATATTAAACTCTTCACACTGGTTTTGTACTTGATTAGTTACAGGCGGATAGTCGTCTTAATTTTAAGACATTCTTGTAAAATGATATTGATGATAAAGATGGTGACTTATTGCCCTGACGAAGAATCAAGAGAGTTCGAAAATTTGGCTATAGATATCTCGTAAATTTGTTCAATATTAAGTTCTTCATACTGATTTTTCTCTTTTTCTCTTACATTTTAAATTTGTATAAAATGATAATGATGGTAGTGTTGATGATAATGTTAATCATATGTTTACTTTTTTGCCTGAAGAAGGACCAATTTGGTTTGAAAATTTGGCTTTCACTTTCAACATCGAGAAGAAGTTATTTATCCGTGTTATTTGCTGTTTTAAATTGCTCAATTGGAGCCGGTTGGACAGTCCTTTTCTATTTTATAAATTGATGATAAAGTTAATGATGATATGTCCTTGTCCTCATGATTGTCAAAGTCGACGTTGTTTGTTTCTTTTGTTGTTGTTGTTTGTTTTTGTTTGTTTGTTTGTTTGTGTCTTTTTAACTTTTGTTGTATTTGTTTTTAATTACTAAAAACAGATACCGGTTACTCTGCCTGTTGATCCTTAACTTTGTTGGGCTACCACCTGTGGCATCTTAGACTTTATTTATCCTTTATTGACATCTGAACGTTTTAGTCTTTTTGGGGGAAAAAAGCCCAAAGTGCTCCTTCATATTCCCTTTGCTACCCCCCCCCCCTCCTTCCAACCCTCATTGTGCGACAATGCTAATGTTAACGTTAATGATGTTGTTGTTGTTCTGGGGTTAACGAGCCATCAGCACGATTATGGCTATATTGTGTCAAACACGGTAGATACATTTGCACATCAAGAAGAAGAAAAGAAAGAACGTGTGACAGAAGACAGGAACAAGGAGAGAGAGAGAGAGAAAGTAATATTTCTTCTGGAATGTCGAGGATGGCACTCTATGGGAGACACCCCACCAATGGCGGGCTTACACTGCCTGCAGGTGGGAACAGAGAACCTACTTATAAACCCCGGGCCCGGCAGGGGCTGACGTTAATGAAGCTGCACAGGCTCAGGTAGCTTCAGAACTATTGTAATAATGCGTGGAATATATATATATTTTTTTTTTAAAGCTAAAACCTTCTTCTATCATCTGTTTGGTAACCACTGGATCTGAAATTTTGTACATCCGACCACCTTCCATCTATAAAATCTGCAACAACAACAACAAAAATACATTTAATACTTTCCGAGTCTATAAGCCGTTTTGTTGCATGTTTGTAGTATAGACAAATCTGCAAAGAACCTGTAAAAGGTTTATGGACTCGAAAATTATTAAATGTGTCCATATAAAATTTGCCACATAACATTATTGCATGACTAGCTGTGTTTCTATTAAGAAAAAGTCGAAAACAGCTTACCAACTTTGACGTTATTCTAAAAACGCAATAATAAATGGATAGCAATAAACTCGCCAATGTGCTTGATCCGAATTGTACGTCCCACGGAATGACACACTCAAAACACCAAACACGTTTTCTTTGCACAATGCTCAGTTTAATCATCCAAAACACCAACATCGAAGTGAGCAAGCTTGCCATACACGCTGAGTCGTAAGGCAGTATCGGTTGGACCTATCTGAAAAAAAAATCCCAAGAAGACTGTGCAAACTCTTCCAGTTTTGTATAGAAAAAGAGTCCCAGGGCCTTTGTAGGAAATTATTTAAATATAAGTCAAAGCGATGCTGCTTTGAGACCTGAAGTGTATGTCAAGTGTGCACACCTCGATGTTGGTAGTTTGGATGATTGAACTGAATGTAATTCAAAGTAAATGAGTTATGCTGTTTTGAACTCCTCAGTCTTTTGTACCCAACTGAGTTGACTATTCAATTGTTATCACCTTACTTCAAACATAGAAAGCTTTTTTAGGCTTTATGTCTGTAGAAATAGGGATCTATGTGCATTAATGCTGTGTACCAAATTTCATCTGGATTCATTCAGCAGTTATCGAGTCCATAAGCCTTTCGTGGGTTATGTTGCAGAATTATAGTGTAGATACAAATCATATACATAAACACAAGTGTACAAACACCTCGTTATGAAAGCAGTTAAAAAACAAAAACTCACCTGGAAACAGAACAGAAAATTTGAACGCTATAAACCGATTAATAAATATAAATTATTTAGAGCTTTAACAAAAGCCAGGGTGAATGCATATTTGTCAACTTGAAAAGATTTTATTTTTTATTGGCCAGACTGAAAGGATTACATCGCTTTCAACAATTATGGAAATGAACCAGTTTACTGTGTAGACCTAGTCATTGGCGAACACTGATGAAATTATTCAAAATCCAGGATAGGTTTATTTTTTTAAAGTACAGTTCAACTAAATGTAAGGAAAGATATAATAAATTGTGAAATCGCGTATATGATTTGTACAGATCATACACTAGCCGGGCTGTCTGAAAAGTTGAGCCCCTGTAAAAATCTCTATTTCTATATGGGTCTAGCAGAAACTCTCACAAGAGTTGCTGTCGCTCTTTGTCTATTTTTCAATATAGTCTCCATGGAGATCGACACACCTTTGCCAGGGCTGAGCCAAAGGATAGACACCCTCTCTGAAGACGTTTACGTCAAGCGATGATAACCAAACTCGCATTTTCTTAGTAACGTTGTCATGTCATCACGGTCAGACTTTTTTCCTCCAAGACAGCATTTCAAGGGTCCAAACAGGTGATAATCTGATGGAGCCAGGTCAAGGCTGTGGGGTAGGTGTGGTTAAATCCCCCATCCATAGCTACGGAGCCAGTCTTTTGTCAATTTGGCATTGTGGGATATTGCCTTATCATTCTGAAGAATGATACCCTTGCTCAGAGGCCCTGGTCTCTTGCACAGCACAGATTCTCTCAATCCATCAAGATAGTGTTTCACCAGGCTAACGAGCAGCATTAATGCATGTTCTTGAGGTAATATGTCTAACAGAAGAACGCCTTTAGCATCCCAGAACATGGTAGCAATAGGTTTTCTTGCCGAATGCTGCATATGACGGATGCTTCCAGGTCATGGAATGTCGTTTTGTCTCTAGCGTTGCGTGATGCACCCGCATCTCGTCATCAGTTATCAAATGTTTGAAAAATTTTTACGACTTCCCCACCAGCTCCTATTTCATCAAAAGGATTCTAACCACCACACCCCCACCACTTCGTCTGTTCCAATCTAGAAGGCAGTTTCAAACGCCTGATTTTTCGTGTCTTGAAGGTTTTGGGAGCCCAGAATGAAAATAGTCTTCCAGTACAGCCTGCCTTGAATAAAGGACACCAAGGAAATACTTAACTTTTGCTCTTGATTGTGAATTTCGGTATAACTGTTTTCCTATTGCACGCAAAAGTCGAGAACTCAGCGCACCTCTATCTTTGACCATTCTGTAAAGGGCGCACTCATATTTAATTGGACATAATGACAGAATGTGTTCAGCGCTGATGCTGATATTTGGCCACAAGAAAGTGCTTTATATTTCCCTCTGCACATTTTTTTTTCTTTATTGAGTAATCTGAGAGTTCTGGCTAGTTTCTTATTATTTTCTAGACAGTCCTCGTTGTAGTAAGGGCGAAGAAACACCGTACGAGTGATACAGTAATAAAAAAAGACTTGAATCTAATTGACATTTATGCAGAAGTCTTAAACGATTGACGTTTCCCAGACTGATGAGGTCATGCGCTTGGATGTCGATTACCACAAAGATACTACAGGGTATATGATTTCTGAACAGAATAGATGGCATGCGGTACAGTGGGGAAGGGGGAAGAGGAGGGGGAGAGGGAGGAAGGGCGTGGAGGAGGAGGAGAGAGGGCAGACGGCACATTTCTTTCTTTACTTCTCTGATATATTGACATGGAAAAAAATATACTGTATGAATATATACATTTGTGAATTCACAGCTGAATTCTGTCATTGTTACTTGACAACTAAATTATATTCTTAAACTTGCCATGCTGTGTCCAATAATATATCATCAAGGTTTCTTTTGCTCAGTCATACAATATGAGACAGTAGCCCATAATCTGCCACTGCTATTTTTAAAGATGACAGCCTATGTTTGTTGCTTTGGGTATTTATTTCTTTAACCGACCAATCTTTACCCGACTTCGGTGTAACATTAAATTGTAACTGTCTCTACTTTTAACCTGCCATACTCAGTCTCTTCTCAGCATTCCTCTATATATATCTGATAATCATTCTAAGCAAGCGTATCATTGGGATCAGCAATATCTCCATGTCACCCATTCAAAGATCACTGCACCATTGCTTTGATAATTGACGACATCAGTCAAACAAGCCCGTAGATATTGCATAGGAAAGCAAGGAAGTTAGATTTATTTATAGGTCAGGTATTTGTCTGTTCAAATGTCACTTTTGAATTACCAATCCATGTTCTGTGGTAGTTAGTGTCTCTGTTCTGAGAGGGACAGTTTTCAGACTAAAAGATAAGAATCTTTGGAAAATAAACAAACAAACGTACACGACTTCACACTCAGAAATTCACTTGTGACAATTGTGCTGTAAACTGGCAGTTGTATTAAGTTTGTCAGGGGCTGCCTAACCATCATTTCTATTAAAATATAATCAAAGCCAATTTTCAGATTTAGTATTGTAAGAATCATGTCAAAATGCTTAACATATTTATTGTCACTTTTCCATTTGGGGGCATACGCCGAATAATTAGTCCTTTCAGCTGTCTGGCATTTTGTCTTGTTCACACTGCAAGAGCTGCTTCACACAGAAGGTGTGAGGAGACTAGGCACGCTAATTTCAATAACGGCACCAATTCGTTCGAGTACGAACAGACTTCAGCTGGAACAGTTCCTGGTTATCTTACTCTGAATAAGTTGCTGGATGACAAGACAACAGATTTGTTACTAATAATACTTTTCTGCATCGTCAATACACTCCTTTGTATAGGTGGAATCGTTACAAATATCATAAACATCATTGTGTTCACTAAACAAGGATTTGGAGATTCCATGAACATAACTTTGCTGGCTTTGGCCACATCTGATCTGGGAAGTTTGGTGACTCTATTATGGGTGAATATTTGTCAAAGTCCAATAATTCAATCAACGGATGCGCCCATTGTACCTGACGATGTCACTTATGTGACAGCCGGCTGGCCACGAATGGTATTCTCTCGAACTACAGCATGGATCACAGCTTTCATCACATTTGAGAGATGTCTGTGTATCACTATGCCACTTCACATCAAAATGATCATTAGGCCGCTTAGGACACGAATAATCATAATTGTAATATTTATCACAATGACGGCCTCGGTCATGCCCACATACTATACAAGCCGACTAGTGTGGCAGTTTTCACCGGAGAGAAACAGAACTGTTCTGGGACTGGCTTTTACTGCGGATCGTGAGCATATAGATAACATTGTATTCATTGTGTGCAGCATAGTTTTACCTGCTCTAGCTTTCGCCATCGTTGTTGTCTGTACAGTCATCATTGCTGTCAAACTCAATAGCAAAGCTAAATGGAGAAAAGAGTCAGCTAAAAGAATTGATGAAGTTTCAAACAAAGACAAAAAAGCAATTAAGATGGTGGCCTTTATTTCCACCATCTTTATCATTTGTTTCACACCTAATGTAGCCATGTTCATTGGGATGTCATATGAACCGGAGCTTAGTATTGACGGTGTCTATAAAAATTTACTCATAATCATAGGTGGATGTATCTTTAGCTTTGAGTCTGTCAACGCCAGTATAAATATTTTCTTATATTTCAAAATGAGCATTAAATTCAGAACCACAGTTAATCAACTGTTTCATAATTGTCTCTGAGAGAGTTATTGGCAGGCCGTCGGTCGTTTCTTCATGTCACTTACATTTGATAACATTCTTTCAACAGTCTATATCATGTATCTGTCAACCTCAGTTATGAGCTCACAATGGAACAATTCTATTATTGCAAGCAGCCATCAGAATTAGTTTGTTGGCTCTGTGGATTTAGTTCATAAACAGGTTTAAAAACAATATCTTCCATGGCTGTATAAGGTGGCTGGTTGCCGCTACATAATAGAAGTAGTTAGTATGAGTTTTAATAGTTTTGGTTTTGTTTTGTTTTATTGTTGTTGTTTTCAACTTGATTTTATCTCATAGTTTTTATCTGTATTCTATCTGAATATTGGAGAAATTTTTTTTAAAAATACGACTGTTGATAATCTTTGTGACTTTTTTTCCCGATCGTAAAGAAGTTATAAGCAGGTTACTTAAACAGGTAAAGATCTCTGTATATTGCTGTTGTTATATTGTGTTTTTCTTTTTGCTGTATTTATGCTCTTGTTATAGTTGTAGATGCTTTTGTTCGTGTCATCGTTGTCGCTGTTGTAGTAGTAGTTTTTGTTTTGTTTTGTTTTGTTTTATCGTTGTTGTAATGAAGGTAAATGTTGTTGCGATGATGAAGATGATGATAATGATACTGATGATGTGTCAGCGTCCTCGCCACTGATCTCGCTGTCGTTTTCCATCGTTTTTATTTGTTTGTTTGTTTGTTTGTTTGTTTGTTTGTTTTGAATTCATTTTGTTTGCTGTTAGTAGTGTTAGGTTATGGTGTTATTGTTTAAATTAATAGAAAAATAATTTATGCTTTCCCTGTCGATGTCTAACCCTGTCGGGCTACCGCTTGGATTCCAGTCCCCAGTACTGAGAGCTGGAGAGTTTCTTAGGAGTGTATAGAAGCGTAGTTTTGATGCGTTGGCATTGCAATAGATGAGAAGCCAATCATGGTCCTCCGTAAAGAGCTGGTGTTCCAGACATAGTTATGTTCGAGAGAGTCTGTTTTTTGCCATTCCATCTGCCCCCCCCCCCCTTTTTTTTTTTTTTCTTGTCCAGAGCAATTGATAAGATATAATTTACATTATTTTTATTATTAGTTAGTTTATACTTTATGAACTCAATTCTTCATAATGTTTTTCAACTTTTTTTTTTTTTATTTGTGCATTTGATTAGTTGCCAGTGGACATTCGTCTTAATTTTAAGACATTTTTGTAAAAGATGAAAGTAAACATTTTTATGAAATTGTGTAGACATAGGCAACTGCACAATTAAACAATAAAATAAGCTTATAGTTAAAAAAAAAAAAAAAAATCTCACAATTGCTGTCTGTCCTTCTCACTTTATTTGGAGAACAACGGATTTGAAATTTTCAGCACCGAATGTCCTTCATAATCAGATCTTCAAACTGGGCTTAATATTGCCGTGCAAGTTATGATACCTCTGTACCTGTCCAGGTTGACGTAATGCACGTTTTTTTTTTTTTTTAACCTTGCTAATTAAACACGCTTTCTTACTGAAAGAAAAAATAATATTATCCTCAAACGAAACACAAAGGAAAATAAGTTTCTTATTAAGAACTACGGTTTGATATTCTTGGGTCAAAGTGATGTCCCAAAGGGTATCAACTAAGACAACACTTCTATAACAGTCTTCATTTTTAAAAAGATAATTGTAATAATAAATTATTGCGTCCGTCCGAATTTTCTAATTAAATTTATATCCCAAAAATGGCTACATATTTAAATTAACCTTCACAACACTGGATTGTTGATAGCGGCGACAAATTCACTTGAATCTATGAAGCCACTTGGGTAAAATCTGCGGGATCTGCTCGAAAGAATACTTATTTTCTTAATTTTCTATGTCATCAATTTGACCTTACATAAAACGTGAGGAAAGAAAGTTTCGTCTAGCAAAAAGCTCAGTAGTGCTCAACAACTATGAGAACAGAGACGAAGATTGATCAGGTCGACATCTAGAAATGATGCTGGGGTTCAGGCGCAAGGCCTTGATGTTGTTGACACTAACACTAGTACACTATGTTAGACAAATGGACGATTTATATATGCATTTAGTTGTTTCCTGGCTAAAGATAAAAATAGGGTCTGTTTTTCCACAAATTATGTTTAAAATATCACTTTTCTGCCATGCTTCTCAGTAACTTGGATCTCAAAATATCTGGTTTGAATTCGAAAACTGATAAGATTTAACTGGCAAGACCTTGTCCACAAGTGGTGCCATCTTTCCAGTATGGCAATGGGTGATCCATGCACAGCCATGTAAATAAATCAAAAACAAAATGAACTGTCCGTTTTGCCTGTTTGTATAGCGGTGATTATTATTGTTTGTATTAAATTGACAGAACAAACTTTCCTCTGTTATTGTGGTTGTTGTTGTTGATCTTATTTGTAGCTGTTGTTGTATTTGTAGTTCTTATTGTTATTGTAATTATTGTTTTCTGAATCTGTCTGATAGCGGTGATCATGTCAACAGTAATGTGATTGTGACAGAATCCATATTGTGTCCCAGGAAGTCGTTTCAAAATGAAATGGACAAGGATTTCCCAGCAATTGTCAAGAGAGAGCTATGCCTCTATAGTTCCCTCAGTCTGCCCTGGAGCAGTTGTTTTTGTACAAGGTACAACTGCTGAGGCGTCATGGAGGTCGTTTGGCAATTCTTCTTCTTCCAAAATGCTAGTAAGGACATATGGAATGTCTCGAGGTCTTGGTGGTTTAGTGCCTTGCGCACCTCTGCGGGGAGACCGTCCTTGCCATATGCCTTCCCTGAATTCATCTGCTTGGTTGCTGTTCTGACTTCTCAGAGGACAGAGGAGTATCAAGTTCCTCTAGTAATGGTTGCTGAGGGACATGCCCGAGCCCAGTTTGCTCTACTGAGGAAGTGAGATTCAGAAGTAGTTTGAAGTGCTCCTTCCATCTCCGTCGATACCAGTCCTGTCCTTGATGATGGTGGCTGTATCTGTTGGCAGCAATGGGGAAGACCCAGATTTTGGACCAAAGGCTGTCTTGATGGAGCTGAAGAACTCTTCAAACCATTTTGAGTACGCAAAGGCCTGAATCTCTTCGGTGTTCCACTCCCACCATTGGTATTGTATGTTGTGTGGTTCTTGTTGTTGGCTGCAAAAACATGGTACTGTCCTTCTCTGGGGCTCCCTGTATACCTTAATCTCTTTGGCAAGATCTTTTTTGGCGATATTGTTCCCATCGAACCAATCCTGGTCGTGCCGGTCTTTAGGACCAAGCTCTCACTTTGTGTATGTATATATATAGAGATAGATGAATAGAGAGAGAGACAGAGACACAGAGAGATACAGAGAGAGAGTTGAGAAGGACAGAACCAAATCCCTCCTTTGGTCATAAAATACGTAATATACATTGTAAGGACGTTTGATACAATTTTATACACATAAATATCAAAATTTATTAATATAAGGTAGCAATCAAAACTTGACCTGATTCCAATACCATAAACATAGATACAGGTAAAGATGTACAGACATTCGCAGTTATACCACTGCACGATGCAGCATACAAAATACAGTGCTGACATATCGTTACTTCATGTACAGGACCAAAATACACAACTAATAAAAGTATAATAATATAAACATTGCAGACGTGAAAATGAGTGAAGAAAAGGGTTGAAAGAGAAAGTAATATGAGATCTAGTGAACGAATAAAGGAGAGAATGAGGAGAAGATGAATATTTATCAGCAACAGATTGACATCTTTCGCTATCTGACAGAACATAATAATATATTAAGTTATATTATCTGTGATTCTGTGGATCTGTGATTCAGTTTGTTGCGAAAGATGCTAAATTATAGGTGGAGCGTTTATCACAGTGTGGCTGGTGACTTCATTGAACTCCTAAACCTGGCACAATAATTTTTACAGACGGAGATCTTTATTACTGAAATGTGTTTGATAGTCTGTGAGAATGCTTATACAAGTTTCAGCTGTAACATCAGCTAATTCTGGCTCTTCCTTTCGTGATATAACTGTGACACAGCTGGTTGTTACCGAGCAAGCTGCTTCATAGTCTGGTGTCTACATTTGGAGGTTTTAAAGCTCACGAACAAAAGACTAATCGATGATTACTCCATATTAGCACATCAAATTTTCATAAATAGTACATATTACCACAGGCTAGATATAACTTCTACAAAAGTGTATCAATCTTTATTTTTATTTGATGCACCTACAGATATCTTTCCGTAAGAATTTCAATGACTACATGGCTTTTAGATCATGGTAAATTCATGTATATCACAGAACAAAGAATTTTCTCTCAAAAGTTATTGTCTGAATTTTAAACAGAATTCATTGTGTCACAAAGTCATCAGTATTGGACAGCTGGACTGAAAACCCAACAAGGCATCCGATTGGCTATTGCGATGTAATATCAAATATTAGACAATACGATGCATCGTTCTTCTAAATACATACTACTGTTTAAAAAAAATGCCACTTTGACAGGTTGCAAACTGTGTCTTTTGTTTTATAGATATATTTTTGTATGGCACACTCATTGCAACAGGCAGGAATAATAGCTGTAGTCGGCTGCGATAGATTGATACCTGTTCGTCCGACATGTGCCCGTCACCATGGCATTGATTTAACTTACACAAGTTGTAATACAGAATGGCATTTGTTTCATTTAAGTGTAACGCATCTTTCCATCAAACTACTGTTGTTCAAAATATACAATTAATGCCAAGTGTCATTACAGATGGTCAACAATTATGGATTGTACTTAAGAGAAGGGAGTCAAGTCTTATGAACATTGAAATAAATATGAACCAACTCATGTGATGAAAGGTTGCAAAGCCTCTCTTCTTGATCCTCAGCATGGACAGTTTAGGTCAGCAAACTTTCAGGATTTTCGAAAGTGTGACACTTCATTTGCACACGTTGCTGGCAATAACCGTCTTTATTCTGTCACCGAGTATCACCCGCTAATGGCATACTATAGCCATTAGAGTTTCCCTCAATGCTGTGATTAGTAATATAGTTCATATCTATTCTGCCCGTTCATACCAACACACAGACAGGGAACATGTCATAGCTGAAGATAACTGAGCGCGGAAAACTATTGATTCAAGCCTGTTGTTGTTGTTACTGTTCGCTTTTAGTAAACTACAGATGTTGACCTTTAAAGAGTTCTCCTGGTCTCAAGTTTTGACAAAGATTTCGCCATAGCATCCTAAAAGATCATGACTCATATTCTATAATTACATTACATCAATATTTGACTTTTTTCTTCTCTTTTCCCGTTTTATCTGGGTACCAGTAAGGCAAGTCAATGAATGTGATTTATTATTAACTAGTCTCTTCTATAATTGCATTCGGACATACAAAACCGGAATATGTAGGTAAACTCTGGCCTATAAAATAAATGCGCAAAACACATTGACAAAGCAACCAAACCTTCAACAGAACAACTCCAGTCATTTTTGTTACCTCTTTGGTGCGGAAAAGGTTAAAAATGTTGAGAAAGGATTATTTAGCTTTCCCTGGTCTAAGAGGCAGACATTGCAAAGAATTTGTTTGTTTAACTCTTGTGGTTATTTGTTTTAAGCATGTAGTAGCAAGTTTGTCAAATGTTACCAGTGAGGACGGCGCAAACCATTATTATTTCACTAACAGTGACATGGGTGAGACTTTCACTGAATCATTTACAATTCATAGATCCCTTACGAAACTCATCGATGACAAGACAACGGACATGCTTATCATAATATTGTACTGTGTCGTCCATACAACTCTCTGTATTTGGGGGATTGTAGCAAACATCATCAACATTATAGTCTTCATGAAACAGGGATTTGGTGACTCTATCAATATAAGCCTGCTAGGTTTGGCAGTTTCTGACTTGGGAAGTTTAGTAACTTTGTTGTGGTTGGTCATTTGTTTCAGTCCAGCTCTGCAGTATTCCGACCTTCCATTTATAGCTGATGATGTGGCTTATCTCACAGCCGGCTGGCCCCGCATATTGTTCACACGTATCACTGCTTGGATCACAGCGTTCATCACATTTGAGAGATGTCTGTGTATCACGATACCACTCAAGGTCAAAATGATTATTACACCTAGAAGGACACAAATTATTATAGTTATGATATTTATCCTACTGACAGGTTCATTTATGCCCATGTATTACACTGCCCGGATAGTAGGGAAATTTTCACCCCTAAGAAACAGATCTATCTTCATGCTGACCTTCACTGAGGATCGTCAGGAAATAGACAACATTTCAATCATAGTCTCCAGTGTAATTCTCCCTGTGCTAGCTTTTGTTATTATTGTTATCTGTACCATCATTTTGACAGTCAAACTGAAACATAAATCTAAATGGAGAGAGCAGTCAGTTCACAAATCTGGAGAACTTTCAAACAAAGACCAACAAATTATCCAGATGGTGGGTCTCATCTCTACGATCTTCATCATTTGCTTTTTTCCAAATGCAATCGCATGTTTTGGAATGGCATTTGAATCAGAATTTACTATTGACGGTGCATACGTAAACCTTTTTAAAATCCTCTCTGGAATTGTTCTTGTCTTTGAATCAGTGAACTCCAGTGTCAACATTTTTTTATATATGAAAATGAGTTCTAAATTCAGAGTCACATTCAGTAATTTGTTTCATATTCCTAGAGGTGCGTGGCCGTAATTGTGTTATAAAATACGCTTTTGGGATACCGGAAAGGGTGCAACTCAAATTAACTAATCTCAAAGGCTGGTCTCTGGTGTTATATATGTTACAGATCTGTTGTGTTTTAATCCGGCTCATGACTAGAGCCTAAAATTTTAAGATTGTCAGGTCGTGGTATTTGACTCCTCTGTGGACTATGGCTCCTCAAGAACTAAAGACTTCTGACTTAAATTTATCCTGTCTTTTAAGAACGGTGCGTATCACAGAGATTAAAGCCTTTTGGCGAACGTTCAGTCTACTGGAAATGTTATTATTGGTGTCGACAGTTCTGTTTTTGTTGCAAGACATTGTGCAAGCCAAGAGAGGAAGGGTTAAAAAGGTTTTCTCACTGGCTTTCTTCAATTGTTCTCGGGTTCATTTCCCTTCCATGCGACAAGCTCTCTGAACTGATATTTGGAAAGTGCGTAAACTTCCGACAACTAAATGAACGATTTAATTAGATGAACGGTAGCAAAGTATATCATTATTGTTTTTAAAAAAAAGTGAATATTGAACTCTCATACTTTTTTGTTGTTGCTGTTGTTGTTGTTGTTATTGTACATATGTATGTGTGTGTTTGTGTGTGTGTGTATGTATGTAACTTCAGTATGACTTCCTGGACAATGTCTGGGCAATAGCCACTCTAATAGGAGATCGTTGTGCTCAGTCCTATTACTTCCCTTTACCAGACAAAAGGTATTGAACAAGTGGTGTAAGGAGGAAAATAATCACTTTTGCGCCCTTTGTTTGAAACATACACCAGGATTTTTTTTTAAGTATGATGTAAAGAGAATGTTTTCTTCTTATTGTTACGTTTATCAAATGTTTGACCGCCAGTCTCTCGAATGGCAAGCAGTATAAGGATTTTTCCCTCTTTACACTGTTTACCCAACACATATTTTGTCTAGCAAAGGGAAGTAAAGTGTCTGGTCAAAATGATCTCCTCTTACATCAGTCCATCTTTTGGAAGGGGCAGATAATCTGCGAACCGATCTCCCACTGTCTTGCATTTCAGAAGTCTTATAGATGTTTTCGATGATGCGGTCAGCACTCCTCATTTAACATTAGTCTAATTATATTACAACTAGAAAATCAAGTCCACAACACTGCCCGAAAGAAATTGGTCTGAGTCCATGTAGATAGATAGATAGATAGATAGATAGATAGATAGATAGATAGATAGATAGATAGATAGATAGATAGATAGAT
>JBCAUA010834900.1:0-10412 GCA_038406235.1 Peronia verruculata
TTTCATGTTTACACACTCACGTTATCCGGACGTCCGACATTATCCTGCCGTCCGGATAATGCAGTGAGGCTAAATTCGGGTTTCCCGCGCATTTTTGACCTAGAAAATTCAGATCATCCGAAAATTTGACCTCGGCAGTTTTACGTTGTACAGTGGCACATTGTTGATACACACTTATACACAAAGTGAGTGTATGCCTTGTAAAATGATGTCCGGTTTAGTGCTGTATAAAACGTACCGTGTGTGTATGTACATGGCACCCACCATTCGCTCAATTCAGGTATGGATTCGGCAGCGAACAGTCCGGCTTACGAGGCGAGTGTTCATGGAAGTTCTACATTTAACTAGTATATAATGTTTTGTATAAAATGTAGATGTTTTTGGTAAACGGATAAGTAAACGTCTGCAGTTTTTTAAATTTTTAATAGGCCCCTATGTCCAGGTTTAGGTTTGAATCCACTTCGATTCAGGCATTGGCAACATGAACACGCTCTTTATTTATTTCTTTGTTTATTTTTTATTTATTTTTTTAAATAACAGGACTTTTCAACTTTAAACACAATTTCGTGATAAATTACCTTTCTTTTTAGCAAGCTCTTGACTAATATTCTCTGAAGGCATTGCTTTCGTTTTCAAAAAATGAGAGAGTTATCAAATATCATGCCCACAAGAAAGCCTATATGTATCTTTTTTAAAAGAAGAAAGTGTGAGTAGATCTTGACTCTGACTAGTGCTGTGAAAACTGAAAATAAATAATTACATAAATTTCAATGACCAGGAAGACATCTTGAAATTAAATGCTGTACATGTGAATCATGAAACAACCACGGCGCCAACGGTGACTACAACAGCAAAGACAATAACAAAAATTTCACCAACCACAGCTGCAACAATAACAAAAACAACAGCAACACCACCCTTAAAAAAAAAAAAAAAATTACAGGTAGCAATAATCCAACCTCCCTTCCCCCCCCCCTCCCCCGCCCTTTTTTTTTTTTTTCTTTAGCTTCTTCATCCAGTAGCAACATTTGAAGATGATATTAATGAAGATTTTGATGACGAACATGATAATGACTTTTGAGACGAAAATAACATTCCTGACTCTCATGAGTCTGATTCTGATCTCGATCAAAGTTTTGTCCTCTTGGAATATGCTAGGTGAAGGCTCATCCTGGACAGAAATCGTCATCCTACAAAGGATCACCACACCAATAATGTAATTTTTATATAAAATAAAAAAGCTCTCTATAGAAATAGAAAAAAATATTTATAAAGATATGGGATTTTTTTTTAAAGATCAAGGAACTCTGTAATTTTGAAGGGTTCAGTTTGGATTTTTTGCAGCTGAGTTTACAATTTTAACATTCTCATACCTTATCACTGAAAACATTTTATAATGCTAAATTATGTGTAGCAATACTTTAAAGGAAAGCTAGGAATGCTGTTTCAAACATTTCACTGATTTCGTTTTGATGCGCAAATAAAATATTTTCTTCCCATGGAGTTAAAAAAATTATAACTCCACAATTATGTCTCTCTTTTTTGGCAGATAGTTCTGGAGAAGACATTAATTTTCCTTTCTCTAATGTAACTGATCTTTTCTTCTTTGACTAAAATTTCTTCCTATGGAGTTAAAAAAATTATAACTCTACATTTATAAGTCTCTCCTTTTTGGCAGATAGTTCTGGAGAAGACATTTTCCTTTCTCTTATGTAACTGATCTTTTCTTCTTTTACTAAAATCAGATCGGACGGAGATTGTTTCTCCATTCAATGATTTTTACAGTAGATGTGTTTGATGAGTGAATAATTTTGACTTTGAACAAAAATACAATAAGCAATAATGTCTGCATTACTTTTCTTTCATACTTTTTTCCTCAAATTGTGGACTTATCTCCACGTAATCTAGAGTTTTGTATGAAATCATCAAGATGGACCCCAGACTGTTATTATTATTATTATTTTAAATTCATATTTTTTTATGTCTTTTTTTTCCGATTGTTAAAACAAGTGCATATTTCAAAATGAGTCTTTTTTTTTTTTTTTAAGCCTTTCAATCCTAAGAGATAGGATTATCTCGGCTTTTTAGAAGCTGTCAATTTTTACTGAGAATGTTTGTGGGTGGAAATTTTGGAATCTGGAAATTTTGCCCGGACAGCCGCACTCAGGCCTACTCTTCCATCAATTTTCAACTGCCAAGGGTTCTTTAACGTGCGTAACCTACACACGGGACCTCCGAAATATATTCGCCCTTATCCGAAAAGGCTAGATGTCGGGCTTCCCTACCACAGGTAGCCAGGGGACCGTTGAGTCACTGAAAAAATGCGGGTTTTCGATCTTTGTGTCCTGTCATCCCCCGATGCAGAACCCGCGTTTCAATCCCGGCCTGTTTTCTCCATGAGTAGACGCCATACCCACTGAGCCACTGCGTCCCCCGAAAATGAGTCTCTGTATGGAGGTTCTGTTTTATAAGGTTTTAGCTGTTGAAGTGTTGATTGATCTTTTGCTGTATGAAATAAATTATATGTGATAGTTAGACCCCTTTTCGTGCTTGTGGTTCAGTCATTTCTTCAAGCTTAGATTTGTTATATCTTACAAAAGGCCGGTGAAGTCCTTTCATGAAACAAACGCAATAGGAGATTATTGTGCTAAATCCTATTACTTCCCTTTACCAGACAAAAGAGGGATTGAACAGCAGTGCAAAGAGGGAAAAAAAATCACTTAAGGCCCATTGCTTGAAACATACACAGTGATTTTTTTTTTTTTTTCTTAAAGTGTGGTGTAAAGAGAATGTTTTCTTCTTATTGTTATAATCTTATCAATTCTTTTGGCGATCTGTGTTTCGAATGACAAGAGGTATAAGGATAGTTTCTCAACACATCCTTTGTCTGGCAAAGGGAAGTAAAAGTCTGGTCAACATGATCTCCGCTTGCGCAAATCCCTCTTTTGGAAAGGGCAGATAATCTGCAAAACGATCTCCCATTCTGATTGGATTGTTTCTTTTATTCCAAATTAATAAGCTACATGTTCAAGTTGATGTCTTGCATGGATGGTAAAATAATTATATTGTTGTTGTTATTTTCATAACAGTAACAGTACTACATCTGTGTGTGTTTTTGTGGGCCTTCTTTAATTTGAAGTTTTATTATTCTGTATTTAAAAGAAAATAATAATTAGGAACTTTTTAAGCGCTTAAACGAATGTTTCAATTAGAACCAAAATAGAATTTCAGTATAATGCACACAACAGTCCACTATCAGTATTTCCTTGAAACTATGTGAAAACTATGTGCATAACAATCAGTTACAACTGCTTAGAGCTATGTCCACTTTTTGTAGCATTGGAGACAAAAATTACACACCGTCTTGGGCTAAAAATAAGTGGCAGCATAATGTTAGTGAAAAAAACTAGAACATCTCACTTTCTCGGATTCCTCTCAAAATCAGTGTGCACCACCAACATCCTCACGTAAATGTCCCCTAAAATTTATTTTTGAATTAACTACGTTTAGGCTGTTCTATTAGTAAATATTATATGACCTTCCAATGTAGGATGTATACAATGTCCGGATAAAGTCGCCGAAACACGTATGTGTGTGTGTGTGTGTGTGTGAGTGATGCCCCCTCAGTCACATGACCAATATCGAAATGACTCATTGTCTTTCGACATCGCAATGATGCTGGAGCATTCGCGCAGCTCAGTGAAACATCACCCTGAGTGTCCCTTTGACAGCTTGAACTCTGCTGACCCAAGATATTTCCTAGTTCATAATCCTTGTGGAAGATTACTTAAATATTTGAAACAGCAAAACACCTACTCTTAATTAAACTGACTGATGCAGTTACCTATTATAGAGTGATGAACAGCCAGTTGTTTTTGTGGCCTTTTCCTGGAACGACGTTCCATGCGCCTGGTAATAGATATGCAGACAATTATTGATCATTTACTTTTGTCATGCTTAGTATGGGACAGACCCTTTGTTTTGGCTGATAGAAAATCAGTCGCCCTCTGATCATTCATCTGCAGGCGATTTCTTTATGTTTATCAGTTCAAATTGTCATGTGAACTATGTCCACCCTAGAAACAGATTCCAAACAGCAACAATCGAAAGAAGTGTAGACCATAAACAGAAGACTATTAAAGGGAAAGGATGGGGGCATGTCCTGAAATATGGTTTTTGCTAAAATGTGGTTTTCAAAATTTGTTTTCTCTTAAAAGTCCTGAGTTTTTTAAAAAATATAGTAATGGCATTAAAAAGTGGGCATGTCCATTCTAACTTGTTTGAGCCATCGTCATTCAACGGGTAGCCATGCCTAGTGTCAATCGGGATTTGGCTCCATGTGGTTGTCATATGCAGTGGCAGATCATCACTATTTGATCCTATACAGGCAATAAATGCATTAAACGATTGCTTATGATCTTCTCCATCAATATCTTGGGCCCCGGTGCCAAGGATGAACTTTGGATAACCACTTTGGAACGAAAACCTTACGATCATGCAGAATATCAATTTTAAGCTTTCAATAGACGCTATAAAAGGAACGTCCACGCTCTACAAAAAGTACCGGTACAATTCCATTTTATTTCTATTGCTTCAGAGAGCATATTAAACGTGTGGACTGTCAGCGATAGTAAAGGTCAATACACATTTTGATTGATAGAAAAAGATATGGAGGCCATATTAGAGGTCCCAAGAATGAAAGTGACTCTATGGGAGCCAATATAATGATAGGGTGGGGGGGGGGGAGGGAGGAGGGGGAGCAATATTCGAGAAAAGATATGATCAGAAGGCAGGAAACGGTAACTAAAGACACAGATGTCATGGAGAGAGAGCTAGTTTGTGAAAAAGGTCTGTACAGGGGCTAATAGCCAAACAAAAACAAAACAAACTCTATGTCAATTTTTTCCCCGAAAAAACAAAACAAAACAAACAAAAAAACTTTAAAATCGTTTTTCTTAAACCATTTTATTATTATTATTATTATTATTATAAATTTTTTTACTTCTTAACCTATTCTAACTTGTGGTTTTTAGTATGAAAAAACAGCGTAATTTAAAAATCCACCACATGGAGTTTTTAAAAAATTTAGGAAATTTTCTTTTGGATACGGAGAGCTGAAAAAAGTAATTTTAAAAAAAAATATTATGACAAACAATCCGTTCAGCAGGTGTCAAAACGTTCCACTGAAATTTGAAGGAGGAGACAGATTTTAAAGTAAGCTAATTTAGAGATAGATCTTAAAGTTAGCTAATTTAGAGACCCCATAATCCAAGATGGAGAAGTTACCATGGCAATCATTCGAGAAAGTCGGGGATTTTTTTTTTTCCCCACTGCCTTCCTCTAATTCCAACATGTGGAATTCCATGGACAAGGTTAAAATAGTCTATCGGTGATAATAACTATTTTAAAAAATTACCTCTGGGACGACTTCCTCCCCCTTATAGACCTCCTCTCCCACTTTCCAAAAAATAGATCTCGTTTAATATCTGTAAATGTTGTTTTCTTCCTTTGTATACATTTTTACATAAGCACTTCGTGTATTTTCTACCCACACACTCACAGCTAAAATAATTTGACTTTGTTCTGTTTCTTCTTTACTTCCTTTTGTTTTGAATCCTCTGTGCTTTCATTTCTTCCTTCTCACTTCCTTACCTTCCTAAATTTGGTTGATTCACTGATAAGCATCATAAACAATGTGTGGCTATGTTAAGTAGGTCTTCCTTTAGCCTCTTTTCATATCCATTGTAGCCATTTTCCCCTCATAATTTATTCATTAACATTACTATGGAGGATATTTAGATTTAGTAGCTTTAAACATCAGGTTTGTCACTCACAGCCCATAGTTTTAGTCCTGAATGCCCCATCCTTCCCCTCCCTTGTTTCTGGTGTTTGTTTGTTTTTTCTATACGCCCTTAACTTATATAGTAAAGTCGGGTCCCAAAGTTAAAAGGCGAGCGCCTCGCTCAGTTCGGTTCATTGCGTCTATGGGATCGCAGCGCGGTGCGTCCGGTCTAGTATCTATTAATAGTATGATATCTTGCAGACTGACAAATACTTATTTAGGACTAATTTTCGGCTTTGATACCGGTTGCCGGGCGGAGGGAACACTTGGCTTAACCATCCCTTATTTCCTGTCGGGAGGTTTTAGTCCGTGCTATTAGGGACAAGCCCATCAGTCCATATGCGTCAATAGGTCTTTAGGTCATCTAGGTGACAGGACGCTGAACCAAAGGAAGGGGCTGATCTCAGGAATCAATCTGGTCAAGGATATCGAGACTATTAGACTGGCCGTCAGGACCAAACATCCTTTATGTTGCTGAGCAACATTTTTAACGATAACATATGTGAAGAAATTGAATACATTGTGGCACAATTATTGATCGTTTATGGATATATTAGGTATTGAGACCTTTTTAATGTTAATGGATAGATATATACCAAGACCCTGATCAATCGACTAGTCAGTATTAAAAACTTAGCTCAGAATATGTGGTCATATAGGTGAAGGCTTTCAACGGCCGACGTAAGTATACATAACTCTCACAAACCTACACTGATTGGCTTTTACGCTTTTTATGGCTGAAAGTTAAATACATAGGGTTTCAAACGTATTTCAAGGGCGTGTGTTCATTCACTTAATCGACAAAGGTGAGAAAATGCTGTTGGTATTTTATTCCACTTCTAGATGGCATCGATAAAGCTCGGAGAGTACTTTTGACCGAGATCTTCACATTTTCTCGGAAATTCTATTTCTGTAGGAAAGATTTGACAATGATCATTTACATCAGATATACGGTAACATATTCCACATAAGGACAATGTGCCTGCCTCTGTTGGTCAGGCAAAATAGAGCTTTGCTGTCATCAGAAGGTCTGGCCGGGGAAGGCTAGTGACAGCTGACGTCAGCATGATCAGTTATCAGCGCAAAGGTAAATGTAGATATGGTCGACTGGATTGGCTGGAGAAGGCTGACATTGGTAACAATATAACTATTGTCTTCAGCTTTTGACGTCACACTATTTGTTGTCGATATCCACCATTTTCCGTCCACCATCATTACAGAACAATAAATGGTAGCTAGTGGATAAATATTAAGAGGGGTCTTTCTGTACCATGTCTGTGCATTTTTAAATCATACTTGAGACTTTTTCCTTTCTCTCAAAGTAACTTTCCTCAATCATAGGTTATTCTGCTTGGATTCATTTCAGGCATTAAAGAATGATGAAAATCACACCATTTTCTTTTAAGAGAGTCGTCAGCATGACCTAGAGCGATCAGAATTGTTACATAACATGTCATGAAATAGTTCCAAGCTGCGAGACTTCATTTCAATAATGAACAAAAGCAAGGAGATCATTGATTATTTTCTAAATGAAATTGTTCTTTCCATTAGGATAGCTACAGAATTCTTGGGCCAATAAGGCTACGAATTTCAAACTTCTCCATCGGCGGTTTGAATACATAACCTTTGAATCCTGAATTAAAAACCGTATCTACAAGGCCACGGCGACCTCAGAGCTTCCTCCAGAGTTACGCCCCAAGGCGTAACACGAACGGTTTGACATGTGCGTGGGACAGCCTGTAGAAATTTGGTAAGAAACTAACGATGCACATCACGCAAGAGTTGTGGAAAATCCTCATTCTAGACATACTGAATTATGCACCTGGTCTCCCAGAGATAAATGTGTAGCTAGGAGGACTATCATTAGTGACCAGCTTGGGGAAACGTGACCTTATAATTACATTACCGGACACTGGCTCCTTAACAAATGACATACTGTAAAGGGTTAGAGGAGTGCAATAGTATGTATGGGCAACTCGGGTTGCCTCGCTTGTGAAATTCATGAGTTGTCGCAGCTCCTTCTCAGGGATAAAGTTCTCGTCTTATAGAGATTGCACGATTTCCAATCTGTTTCAGGAAATTACTTTCAAAATAGGCACAGCAATCCATTTCAAAATGTCTCCTCCTTTGTTGACTGTGATTGAATATTTCTTTCATTCTTTCGCTATCTTTGTTTTTTGAATGTTTTCTCTCGTGGTTTGTTTTGCACCCTCTACCCTTTTTTCCCCAAACATCTCTCAGCAGCTCTCTTCTCTCTTTTTCTTCTACATTAACAAACATCTATTCAACCATTTTCTCAAAATCCCCACCCCTTCCTCATCCATCCATCCATCCATTCATTCATCCATTCATCCATTCACCATCCATCAATCCATCTACCCATTCATCCATCTATCCACCCATCCACCCACCCATTTATTCATACAGTCATCCATCCACCCATAATTCAACAATTTACAAGGCAAGAGCCCATTATCAATTCCCCCTCTTGCACTTAAACAACAAAATGGTTCCTCAGCACCTGCTGTTGCAGATTTCCCCTTCCCAGGTTTTCTTCCCTCTCACATGTCTTATTTCTTGACCGGTTTCCTTCCCATGTTCCTTCTCGTGTCACGTTGGCTAGTATTCCAAAAATGGTGACTTGTATTTCACTCACAAAGACGTTCCTGACCAAACGTCTCATTTTGCGACGTCGGCATATTCCCTATTGCCAATAACAAAAAAGTAGTTTATTGATTGCCTGTCAAGAGATTCTGGCGAGTTCAGGGTGTGAAGAGATATCATTAATATTTCGTGTATCATTGTTTTTGTGAGAAGTGAGATAGAGATGCGAGGTTCATCAGTGATGGTCCATCTTTTACAACCTTCCTACTGGCTTGTCTTATGCAAACCGAAACGTGAGTACCAGCAGCTTGCTCTCACCATAGAGTCATGCAACCACAGACCGGTGCCCCTTAGAGGTTGAGAGACATCAAGGGCTGACTTAGGCAGGCAGATCGATAGAATGAATTCTGTCCACGTTTTTCTTTCTCCACTCTTCCAGCAAGCGGCACGGCGTCGTCCTTTTCCCTTCATGCCCGGCGGGCTGAGTACGGCGGCTCCAGCCCACTCACTCACTGACGCACACACGAAATGCGAATGCAAAACCCATGCCACTGCTCATCAATACTCCCGGCGTGGAAATCTCACGCTGCCTTCAAAAGTCCCTCGCACGTCAAGCAACAAGTATAAATAAAAACGGCACCTCCAATACGCGTGCTCTTTTTCACTATACCGCGCCGTTATCGTAGAGACTAACTGCCCTTTTCCCCCTTTTTTGTTTTAAAGTTGTTTTCCCCTAATTTTTACCATTTTTTTGCAATGTTAGGGCAAATTTGACATTGTGGAGAGAGTAAAACTTTTGTAAAAATTACAGTAGTTGTGATGGTGGTTGTTATATCATTTTTTTAATTTTTCACTTTAAATTCCTGGGAGGCTCCCTCTCCGGTGACAGTCATAGTAAAAGGCTGTGTCTCGAACTGTCTCAGCTAACGCTTGCAGTGACCATGGATGTGTTACTACAAGAGCAGAGGGATTTGTTCTGACATGGTAAGTTGACAACGTCTGTGGATTATATTTATTTATTTATTTGGACCAGTGGGGGGGGGGGGGGTTGTTTGTGTTGGGGTTTAACAGCATATCAGCACGATTACGGCTGTAGGGCTATACTGTCAGATAAGGTAAGATACGTTTTCACGTCAAGAGGAAGGAGACGAAAGAAAGCAGGACAGAAGACAGGGGTAAGGAGAGAGAGAAGAGATGTCTCCCCTGGAATGTCGAGGATGTAACTCCATGGGAGACACCTCACCGATGGTGGGCTTACACCGCCTACAGGTGGGAGCAGAGAACCTACTTATAAATCCCCACGGGAGGGGGGGGGGCGGAATAAAGAATAGTGTTCCATCCATAAATGTATCGACAGAAATCTCTAGTCCGTTGAGGTTGCTTTAATGACATATCATTTTATGTTGAAGAAAAATAACATTTTACGCCTTACGAAGGTATAATATTATGTCAGTAAGGAGTATACTATTTGTATAAGAACTGCTCGTACAATGCAACGTATAACTGACGAGTCCTAGAACAAGTAAGCTTATTATAACGGAGTGTTAAGTTCGAAATTGGCCAGAGCTGATAATTGGTGCCTATCATATATTCATATATTATAAACATGGAATTGACAAGAAAGCACATAATTAGAAAATTATCGCAGAATGATAGAAGCAGACTTCGGTGACCATGTGAATTAATAATAATATATTATTATATTTGTGTCTATGTGTTTTTTATGGATGAATGGAAGGATGGATGCATGGGTGGATGGAAAGACGGAATGGATGGACAGATAGATGGATGGATGGATGCATGGATGGATGGATGGATGGATTGATGGACAGATGGATAGATGGATGAATGGATGGACGGATGGATGGATGGATGGATGGATAGATGGGATGAATAGTTGGATGGATAGATGTCCTAATGGATTAATGGATTGATGATCCACATGCAGATATCTAAAAAAAGCCCC
>JBCAUA010834910.1:0-13975 GCA_038406235.1 Peronia verruculata
GATAGATAGATAGATAGATAGATAGATAGCTAGATAGATAGATAGATAGATAGATAGATAGATAGATAGATAGATAGGTAAGTAGATAGGCAGGTAGGTAGTTAGATAGATTGGTGGGTAGATAGGCAGCTATTAAGATGGGCACATAGGTGAACAACTAAGTAGATAGGTAGGTAGGTAAGTAGTCAGGTAAATAGGTGGGTGGGTTAGTAGATACTTGGCAGGTAAATAGGTAGATAGTTAAAAAGGTAGGTATCTAAATGGTTAGATAGATGACAGTTAGGAAGGTAGGTAGGCAGTTTGATAAATAAGTAGGTAAGGAGGTAGGTACATTGATAGGTAATTAAGTAGATAGACAAGTAGGCAGATGGCCAAGTAAGAAGTTAGGAAGTTTGGATTTTGTACTTTGTGCAAAGGCAGTAAAATAAGAGATCAGCCCTCAAACACTGAAAGAGCTACACGTTCTCGATAATTGTGACGCTTTTGGGTTAAGTTAAGAAAGCCCACAACATGATTTTTAAAAAAAAAATATTCATTGTATAATGATTCCAAGTGAATACATCAGATTTTATTTCTCAAACACTTTAGACCTGCTACTCTTTGATGTTGCTATCTTCAGTTTCTGAGGATTCGAGTTTTCTTGCTTATAATTATTGTTGTTATAGGGCATTTTTGTGTGCTCCAAACACATTATTATTCTTATCCAGCCTCTCACCCCCTCCCCCGCACCTTTCCCCTTTCCCTTTGTCAAATGCACAAAAATATCCAGATGTCATATCGGCGTCCTTCAGTGATGCTCGAGCTGTACTTGGCCTCATTATAACGTTGGATGTTCTATTTTAATCTAACTGTGCTATCGCATCCAGGCCGAAATCTCTCTCTCTCTCTCTCTCTCTCTCCTCGCGATCTTCGTCATATTGCCATATGCAATTTGATCCTAAAGTTGGACATGTAGAAAAAAAAAAGTTGTTATAACTAGTGGTCGAGACAGGGCTTAATGTCCTACGTCGTATCTGATAAATCTAATCTGTAACCACTCGGCCAACGTTGTGCGTGGTAGTTTTAATTAACTTTATATTTTTATTCGGTGCGTGTCTCATGATGAACTGTTCATCCTGGAAAACAACTGCAAGTAGTGTTCGATACTCAAACGTACACATGAACAGCATCTGTCTGTCTGTTACTCTCTGTTTCTTCCCCCATTTTCATTCATTCTCACCACCTATTATTTTCTATCATTTCTATTTTCAAGTTTTCCTTCTGCTTTTCCAGTGTTGAGAGAGCCAATGATTCACGTATTTCCCAACAATTTCACACAGGCACCAATGTTGTATCTAGGACTATATTAATCCTTGGCGTGGATGACCTTAACCTAGAAATAACTACGTTGAACTGACTTTAATGGAGATAAATATAATGTTCCCAGGATGCGTCCTCTGCAGAACTTGATATTGCTCTGCAGGTACCTGAGAAGCAGAATGGGCCTGCCTCTTCTTCTTTTATATTCATCATATGAATTTTCTCCTTCCTGTGCATACCATATGCTGGTGTCTATCAAGTATTATGAGTTATTATTGGTTGATTGGGTGATTGATTTATTGGTCAATAGATTAAGTGGTTGATTGATTGATTTATAAAGCAGTAGAGTGGAACGGGAACGATTTTTGAAATTCAAAAAGAGAGAGTCGAATAGGGGCCAAGTAACCAGTCATGGCTTGTCGGTATCATAACTACCCACTGTGAGGACAAAGGTAAACGTTGATGGTATGGCCCTAAAGCAACAATATCCGGTTGTGGGACTAGAATTTATTCTTCCTAAAGGAGATGTCGAGGTGGTTGGAGGGGGAGCGGGGCTGGAGAATGAAATGAATATGAGATAGTTTAAGGCGAAGTCGGAAAACATCTAGGAGTGGTCAAAGAAAATGTCTGCCGAGACCCAGATCTAAAGCCTAGACAAGAAAGCATTGGTGCAAAATTTACCAAGAGATATTCCGATGTCTTCGGACGGAGTTAAGGGCAAGGGATGTGGATAATGAAGATGGTATTTACAATACAGTGGTGATTACGAAATGCCTTCTAGGATCACTAGTGTTGTGTCTTCATTCATTTTGCATTCTGACGCTGAGTAGAGAGTCAAGTTGAGAAGGACAAGATGTTGTTGAACTTGCGAAATTGGAAACCGTGACAGGAATGGAAAATCAGTGGATCAACATCAACTGGGACCTTTAGACAATATGAAAAAGCAATTTAAACCAGATAACGTTATTTTTAAAAACAATGAACTTTGATACACTTCATAACATGGAGATAATCAGCAATCTCTAAGCCATAAGTACCTCCCCCCCCCCCCCGGCCCCTTTTCCCAGCCCTCCCCTCTTTTTTCTCTTTCATGTGAAAAACATGGTATCCGTAACATTTTAAAACTGTCTGAGGCTCAGGATAAACTACTTACTGACATTCAAGCTCTTCCTCTCTTATTAAAAAAAAAAAAAAATTCTGTCCATGCACTTCGACCGAACCTGAACAGAAGCACACCAGGGTAAAAAGTCTTCTGTGACCTTGTCTGTGACCTTCACGACCTCGAGAGGTTAATCTTTTCGCCCCTGTTTTCAGATGGTATACAGTTTTTTTCTCCATAGCCCCAAATTAAAAGATAAAGCGATAGATAACGGACTGTTGCACCTAATGGTCAGGTGATAAGAAAGCTGACAAACATGTGAAATTGTAAGCTACTCAAGTGCATGATAAAGGTTGTTGGTGAAATTAAAGTATCAGGTAGTAGTAATAATAATAATAACAATGATAATAGTACGAGCTTACGGTTGCATATGCAAAAATTGAACAAAGATCATTTTGCAATGATCAGCATTATATGAAATTAAAAGAAAATTAAGTAATAAAGCAAGATAAGGAAAGGGAAGAAGAAACCCAAACGTAAGGAAATAAGACAGGATAGTTATCTACAATAAAACATGAGATGTTAGACATAATTATTATATGTGGTATTTTTTTAAACGTTCGAACTCTGCAAGGTTCTCTACAAGATCCTGTTTTAAAAAATATTGAGTCAGTCTTTGTTTAAGATATTTTCCATGCTATTGGCAGGTCACTGTATCTAGTGTAAGAAGGGCTAGTGCTCATTATCACATAATATTGTATGTAAAAGGTCAGAGGTTGAATTTTTCCAGTCTAGCTTACGTTCTTTATACGTCTTTCAATCTCCTAATGGAGATTATATCGACCCAGGCTAGCGGGCAAAGGTTTTCGTAGGAGTGACAGTTTCTGTTTATGTCTGCTTTCTTTTGGGATAGATACACTATTCCCACAACATGACCACAAAAAGAAATACGTAATTGCTTCCCTTTATGTTTGTATGTTTTGGAACTACATGGGCTTTCTTATTAATGAAAAAAAAGGCACGATGTGAAAATTCGCTACATAGCATTTGTGCAAAAATGAAAAACAAAACAGTCTTCCTTGATACATGACAAGCTGAACGTAAATAAACTTTTAGACAATGTGCCAATAATCATGACCAAGTTTCATCAACTTCTACTAATATTTATAGATTTCAAAGACAGCAATTTCATTGTGGCCAAAATCCAAGAAGGAGATATTGCTATGACAACCATTTGGGCAATTTTTTTTTTTTTTTTGTTAAATTTCATTTCCACGAATTTGAGCATGCCGAATTCAATGGTAAAGGTTACAGTTGTCGATCATTAATGATGATTTTGAGACGAGACAATCACTTGTAAACGCTCTATATCTTTCCTCCCTTCCCCACCCCTCCTTCTGCCCTTGAACAACTTTGAAGTCTTGCATGTTTTCCTTCGAATTCTGCATATATCTGTGAATGATAGACATAATGTTATTTTTCTTTTTGGTACCATCTTTGTTTACAGAAGCGTAAGCTATTGGTATAAACTGACAGGAAGTTGATGCTTAGTGTATGATTAGCAAATTGCAACAACATTTAAGGCGTACGATTACTATTATTTTATCTCTTCCTTGTGAAACACAGATATGACTATCCCTGCACACGGTCACGCACAGGTTAGCTGAAGCAGCTGGAAGTGTGTTGCGCCCTATCTCAACCAATCAGAAAGAGCGTTAGAACGGAGTAATCTGAACCGTTGGATAGGCCTACATGTTACATATAATAGTACCGACAGTCGTACATACTGTAGTGCAAGAGCCTACAGCGTCTTCTGGGGGCATTTGTGATCATCGTGTTTGGTATCAAAAACATCATGTCCGTCTCGTAAGTAAATAATTATATCTTTATCACTGATCTTCTGTCTCACTGTGTACATTGTCTCATTTCAAGCAATGTCCAAAACGAAACTCATCATGCTTTCTTCGTTGACTATAGCTGGTCCTGCGGAAAATTCCATTGCAAAATGACAACAATTACATCTGAAACACTAACAGTTGCATGCAAATATCCCCTAAAATTGCGAAATAAATTGCAAGTTAAATAAGAGGGAAAAATCTCTTGCTGACCACACTTCTTGCATAATTAGCTGACATTTTTTTTTTTAATTGTTAAATTTAATTACAGTTTGATGTACAACAATTTCAGCTACAGAAGTAGCAAGTTATGAAAGATTCATGAAACATCTGAGATCTGAAGTTTCATTCCTTCATCTTTCTGTTCATATGCGTCACCATACCGGTGTCCAGTAGAGAGCTGTTTCACAATTAATGATAAAAGTGATATTCCCAGTCACAGCTCATTTTGGGCACTGACAAGAAAATCAGCAGCAGAAACTACTTTCCACAAAGAGTCGCTTTCCACAAATTTGCTATAAATCTCTTGACATTTTTTTTAAACTACAAGAAAAGGACAAAAAATCAGGACTCTGTCTGGGCAAAATCTGTTCAAGTTGAAGCTGCTTTCAAATTTAGCATCTGCAGGATTTATCAGAGACATTCCCGCTGGACATCTGAGAGAAGCTTCCATCTGACAAACCAGCATACTAAAACTAGTCCTTAAAAATGGAGCAAGCCTACAAAATAAGAATTGAAAACGTTTATCTAGACCTAAACATACATGGTATGTTTGTAGGCTGAAATACTAACAAAACACAGCTAAATTTTGACAGCCTTGTTCTGCTTCTTCTCTGTCTCTTTATTTTCATCGAAATATTTTGATTACGTTTTAGATCTATATCTAGAATCTAGATCTAAACTTTAGATCTATCCAGTAGACCTTGCAAAACACTTGATCCGCACTACTAGAGTAATTTTTTAAAGTAGGGAATTAACTTTTGCTTCACATCAATTTTATAATGGTGACTTTTTGGTTGACGAATCAATCCACCGTCAACGATCTCCTAGGGGCTTAGTCTCACAGAAACAAGTTAATCCACCATGGACTCTAAATCTGCCGCTCTCCAGTGTCATGTGATCATACAAAAGATGGTGATTTGAGAAGCGATACTACTCGCAATCATTGGATGATTGTGTGCTCGTCAAAGAACAAATTCACTTTTTTCTCCTAACTTATACGGGAAAAATGTAAAATAATGCGAAGAAATCGCGGCTAGGTGCAAAATCGCGGCCGCAACGCGTTTGCAAGCGATGCATTTTTTCTGGAGGGCTAGATATGGGGACAGAATACTAAGTACGATAGGTCTACGTTTTTTTTTTTTAATCCATCTGTCAATTTCAGAACCTGTGTGACAATTGTCGTACATTCCAGTTGTTCCTTTGGTTTTGTATTCGAAGTTGAAATGTTAACATTTTTGTTAGAAAAGGAAATAATTTCCCGAATCTGATCTGTTCTCTATGCTGTCAAATTCTGCTGAATACGTCAGATTTAAGAGGATAGTTCTTGCAAAAATAATTTTTTAAAAAATCGAAGTTTCAACTAGGTTATTTAAAAAAATATGTTCATTAAAGCCGTTCATATCTAAGCTATCCAAATCAATGGAAACACCAGCTATAATAAGCCAAATTCGATGTTTGGTAAAGGGTGAATCATTATAATTTGACACTGGTTGCCATGGTGGTTCCAAACGAATCTGCAAAATGCTCAACGATGAAAAGAGGATACAGAATAGTATTTGAGAATGACTAACTTTTGTGTACACAGTTTCAAAAATCGTCTTTTTTTAATTTCATAAGTTAGTCAAATGAATAGTTATCAACATGACCTGCCATTGCATAAATGGGCAATATGTTTTTGTCCGTCTTATTTATAACTCTAGAAATCTAATCCTATTGTTCCTTATTTATTTTTTATGTGAAATGAGGGCATCGGTTTTGTCTAATCTCCGTAGTCTTGAAATGTTTGTGTTTATTTAGTTGGGGGGGGGGGGGGAATTGTGACATTATAGCTACAATTAAGTTTTCTCTCTTGATCTTAGCAAAAGGAAGTGCAGAACAACTAGAGTTAATGGTGTTTTCTAACATTTCCCTTCCCTAGGACATATGACACTGACAAGGACTTTATCAATATCCTACTGGTTGGAAAGACAGGGGATGGCAAAAGCTCCACATGCAACACCATCATGGGCCAGAAGAAATTCCAATCAAAAGCAAGTTTTTCGTCTACTACTAAGAAATGTCAGAGGGCACTGGTCAGAATTCAAGGTCACAATTTGGTGGTAGTGGACAGTCCAGGTCTGGCAGATACGGACATCACATCTGACGGTGGGTTAAAGCAGCTCGGCGATGAGATAGTGAACATTTTCGCTACTGAACCAGAGGGTTTCGATGCCATTCTCATCGTTGTCAGATATGGCAGAAAATATTCCGCAGAGGACAAGCGGGTGTTCAAAGAGCTCCATCTTCTGTTTGGCAAAGAATATGTGATGGAGCATGGGATTCTGTTAGTTACTCATAAGGACAAGTATGAGCCAGAGGAAAATGGTAACTTGTCCATTCACGAGTTTATGATGAATCAAAAAGGTTTGTTTTCTGAGATGCTAGAGCAATGCAACAATCGTGTGGTCTACTTTGATAATGACACCAAAGACGAATCAATCTGCAAAGCCCAGGTCAAGGAGCTTTTGGACATGGCAGTCAAAACAAAACAAATCCAGTCTTCTGTCACACCTGAAGTCGTCTTAAAAGCTCGAGAGACACGCGATAAAGCCAACAAAGAGACCGAAAAACCTGTCATCGAAAAAGATACTCTGAAAGGTCTATGGCTTATCATATATAGCTTGGAGGAAATTTCTTCCGATTGCCGAGATGTTCAGTTCTTTAAAAAGACTATAGAAGCACTTCACAAACGGTGCCAGGAACTGAAAGACCAGGACAAAAACACTGGCAGACTGAAAAATGTGATTGCTAGTGTTTCCCGTCTTGAAGAGACTATCAAGTTGAGAATTGCTGCCATTGAGAAGAATCGTAACATAGCAGAAGTAGCAGACGACATATCTGAAGCGATAAAGGCGCTGGAACAGTTGCTGGAAGAGTCTGAAGAGGCCCAGCAAGTCATGTTGAATATTTATTTAGCCCGTGCTTTAAGATCGTACCTTGCTGCTTTTTATGCTGCTCTGCGTCATGAGGCAGACCCTATAAGTTCTCGACAAACGTCATGTGCTCTGCAGTGATACGAGTACTCATGACAGAACCCAGTCAAAGTACATCGTCTGAATCAGGTGTCATGAGTTCAAGCTGTCGAATTTAGATCGGAAAAAAATCAAAGTGCAACAAGAAAAACATGTTTTCAGACCTGGAGCCTTCTTGAAAGCGTTAGGGTCGCATTATAAACTTCTAATAAGGGTGTCTTTAAAATGGCATTGCCCTAACAACCTCGGCAGGATTATGGTTTACAAAACAGGATCTCCATTGCATCTCGTCAATGTAGACACGTCCAGAACTTGAGAACTACATCCAGTGGTCAGCACAGTGAGAAGACAACAAAGATAAACTAACAATTCTCCATGCCTCCTTTTATGCAGAGACTGTCTTGAGGAGAACAGCTATTGTGCAAAACTTGCATATATCAAAAATATTTGAAATTCACAATTATCGAAGAAATTTTAATAGAAGTGCAGGATGAATATTGGATGAATATTGATTTGACAATGGCTTTGCCAAATATAGTTCATTTACATTTAAGTTTTTACGTTCTTCCTTAATTTCTTGCATGCCCTTATTTCTTTGTCCAGTAGATGCTAAACTGGTGAGTGAATTTTAAGACTCCTAACACGCACCACACAGTTTAGCCTGATGTATTCTCTGATGTGGCCTTATACATGTGTCTGTTTAGCCATGTTTTACTTTCTTCTTCAACTACTGCGGAACTCATATCACTTTTTGCTTTAGTTTTCACATTCATCCTCTTTCTGCAGGTTAACGACCCCCATGTAACATTGCCGAATTAGAGGTCGAACTTTTTCTCTGTAAACATATATCTCATTTGAGCAGCATCATTCAAGAGCTTAGTAATGGTCCTTTTTGGTGTTTATATGAAATTATTCAATGGGAGTCACATACATAGGTTGAGTAGTCATGTTTTTTTCCCTGAGAGTGTGGATGTGTTAGCAGGTGTGTTTGGGTGTGTATGTGTGTATCTTGTTTTTCTATGTATTATAAAATTGCTATATTATATATCATCTTTCATTTTTGCAGTTTCATTTTCAATTTATTTCTTTTTTCAGTCTAGATCTTTTTCATTCCCTTTATGCCAGGAATATTTCCCTGTGAAGCTAAAATTATGACAGTCAGACTTTTATTTTAAGAGGCTGATGACTTTAAATAGTTGAGTGATTTATGGCACTTTGCTCAATTGTTACCGGAGTGTTTTTTCCCTAATGTGAATAGAACTGGATTTTTATGTGAAATTACTGTCAGTGTAATTATTGCAAGCACATATTGATAAATATTAACGCAATCTAATAGTACAATAGTGGAGCTCTTTTCATTCATATTCATGCTTTGTCTGAGATGGCATGTCTCCATCCACCCCTAGCCTTCCTCCCACATACACCCACACACTAACGCACACTCACACACTCTTGGAGGAGTAGGCAAATAAATAAGTTAATGGCAATTAATAACACTTATGTTATCAAAAAGTGATCAGATTTTATTCAGATTGCTGTGACTACTTAAAGAAACACTACCAATCCTCTATGTGTTGATCATTGTGAGTATACAACTTATATTATTATTTCCTTCAGTTTGTGTGTATAATGTATTGTGTCACTTAAACAAGATAAAATATCTTATGCGATCTTTGTCTTCTGAATATGAGTACTTATTGAAAATAAAAGTAAGATTGTTTTCATTCAATCTCCAATTGTTAATCGATGTTTCAATAGTTATGATAAACTTTACAGATTGTCTATCAGAACCTAGTAGTGCAATGGGGAAACATAGCAAATAAAAAAGCTGCATCACACAGTAAAGGCGAAACAAATTTGTGTTGGCTTGTACATGGCAGTGTCTGTTCGCAGTTTTTTGGGAAGGGGAGAAGGGGGTTGGGGGCACAGTCCCCCCCCCCCCTCCCGACACGTTGCATAACTAACTAACTGAATACAATAGCTTTCTTCCCCACGGACAGAGAGAAAGAAGTGTATCAATAGGCCCAAATAGACTCCAGGTCAAGCTGGGTAAATAGGCTCAAATAGACGGCGCCTAAACTTTAAGTAGAAAAGAATGTCAGTATGCATAAAATAGTTTTGTGGTTTCGATTCAAAGAGCATAATCTCTCAGTGTGTGTGTTCCTTACTTTCATGAGTAGAATGAAATCGCACGGTCAAGTAATGTAAACTATTACATCTGAGGTGTTAGCTCTGAATTGTGAGAGAAATTATATTTATAAATGTATTGCACCATGAAACAAAAAGAAGTGTCTAAGTGTAACAAACAAAACAAATGTTTTCAAACCAAAGTTATAAAGTAATGTATAAGAATGCATTCAGTCCTGCGCAGGCCAGAAAAAAAAATTAGTCCCTTTGAAGTCCAGGTCACTTCAAGTCCTTGAATAGAGAATTCTTAATAGTATGATAATACAGACTTTCAAAAAAATGATTAAGATCGCATGTCTATGCTTTTCTTGTTTGTCTACAATAGCCAATATGAGATAAATTTCAACGATAATAAAATTTTACATCTTTTGCTCACGATCACAGATCTACCATATAACGACTTGGATCTCGGCGTTGCGTATCTCTATAGTACAGACCGTTGACAAAATGGATATGGGCTTGATGACAACTCCTGATGACAGCGAAACTTCCTAGTCTTCGAACCATTCAACTGCCTGTGCAGATAAGCATAACCTCAATAGCCCAACATCATATGACTGACACTAACTCAAGACAGACCCAGTAACACTATGAACATTGTTTTTTTTTTTTTTTACAAAGTAGTTATATTTCGTTGAAAGCCAAACCGTACAGAAATTAAATTTGGATTCAGTTATAAAATTCCTTAAAAAATAAATAACTAAATACATAAATAAAAGATGAAATAATAAAGAAAGAAAGAAAGAAAAAGCATTTAAGAAGTGAAAAACAAGCAAACAAACAAACAACAACAACAACAACAACAACAAAAACAGCTGAAATTTAAGAAAGATTCATTATCAGAGGGGAAACTTTTCATTACATATCTAACTATAGGCGCCAACGATTTGGATCTATTGCTGCAGCTAGATCTGGGAGAATATTTGGGCATATCCATATAGCTCTATCTCTTTTCTCCGTATGAAGTCTTATACACTCATACATAGTTGCATACGGTGATGGTCATTTCAGTGCAAGTGCGAGCCAGTACAACATTATTTCGCCTTTGCAGTGTAATGAAGCTGTTATATTTGTCTCTGTTTTCTCATTGCACCAATAAGCCCTGACAGCCATTGCGTTAATTATGTTATACAGCTTACTTTGAAGGATAAGTTTTGAAAGGAAGCTTACCGCACCCATAGAAGACTGAGATATATATATATTGTTTTGCTCTGAGTCTAGTTTATTTTCTGAAAAATGTAAAAGTTGTCATAAACAGCCTAGAAGATGAAGAGAGAATATGCTTTATCCTGCTGCTTTTTTTCTGGCGTTCATCAACAGAAAAACTATGGCTTTAATGCAATCGACTATATTATTATGTAAACAGGCAAGGAAAATAATTTAAAACCAACAAAGTGAGGGAAGAAGCCAAAAACATGACATTCTTATCTTTTTCTTTTTGTTTCTCGTTTCCTCCACCCTCTTTTTCTATTTCACCAACAAAACATTTTTGTCCTCATTCTTTAATGGAATTCTGGCCAAGGTCAAATGATTGCCAAGATGCATTAATTTGTTCTATGTCAGCATCAAATGAAACTCAGGGACACTGCCCGGTGTTCACAATGCTCATCATCTGTGTAAATGAAGAGTAGTTTAATATTTTAGTGCAATGGTTCCCAACCTTTTTGTACTCGCAACCCCTTAGCTAAACAATCTGAAATCCACGAGATACCCTCCTATCTGCAACTCAGTTTACATTTTATTTTAAGTTATTGTGATTATTGTTATTAGTTGATGGAGAGAGAAAGAAACATTGAAAAAAAAGTGTATGTAAGAGCATAAACAGCATATTTGATGGGTTGGCATTGCGTTTATTTCAAACCACATCTAACAAGGCAATGGTGGCCATCCACTGGTTGAGAACCTTCGCTCCAGTGCTAGTGTTCTACATGGAGATGTGTTCATAGGGGTGGACCACTGAGAGACCGTTTGGCAGATTATCTGCCCCTGTCAAAGGGACTCAATAGATGGGAGGTCGTTTTGAACGGCCCTATCTCTTCCCTTTGCCTAACAAAACAGGTGTTGAGCAACCAGTGTAAAGTGGGAAAGAATCCATTTACTTCTTGGCATTTGAAAAATAAAAAAAAAAATAAAAAAATTTAACAATAAGAAGAAAACATTCTGTTTACACAATATATGTATATTTAAACTTTCGTGATGTATGTCTCGAGTAAAGGGCGCAAAAGTGATTTTTATCCTCCTCTTTACATTACTTGTTCAATCCCTCTTTTGTCCCCCTAACATTATCCGAATGATGTCAATATCTGTGACCGACTTCGCGCAGTAGAAACACTGGTTATATAGCTGACCGTGATGTCACATGTATTACATTGGTAAAACTCCGCCCATGCTGACCACGCCCATTCCCTTCCGTCAAAATGTCAACAACAAAACACAGTGTATTATTTGATTAAATTTAATTAGTATCGCTGTCGTGGGATTTCAATGTGCATCCATATGCCACGTGGACACAGCACACGCAAGGGCTGACAGATAAGTCAGTTGTTATATTCTAGTGATTTATCCATGAACAAAATTTATAGACATACTCTCTGCTGAACAAGTAAAGCTATATAGGAAAAAAAAAAGAAGAAGATGCGGGAAGAGAGATAGAAACAGAGAAGGAGAAAAACAGAAGAGGAGTCGACATTTTAGAGAGAGATAGTACGAGAACGACAGGCAGAGACAGAGAGAGGGATCACACACACACACACACACACACACACACACACACACACACACACACACACGAAGTAAAATTGACAGGTATCTCAAAGAGCTTAGATGTCAACCGCTTCACTGCTACACCAAGATTGCAGTCCTGAGGGAAGTATCAATGATATGCTCAGTCCCAACAACTGCTAACCTCCACCCGCACTTAGTCCCACCCAATGTGAGCACACCAACCGACACCCGTGCTGCATTTTCCCCCAGGCAATCAGACAGGTTCATTCAAGATTTCTTATTGTTACAAAATCAAGGAGATTATTTACACTTGCTTTGGGCCCTCGTTGCTAGATAATCTGCCAAGCATTCGCGTACGTCAAATAACAACATTATTATTCTGGACATACATGTCAAACGCTGACCACTTCATGGAACAACGGACAAAAGGGGAAACGAGAATGGTTGATGGAGAGCAGCGGGTAAGTTGTCGAATGTTGATGATTAATTCGTCCCTGGTATCTTGGACAAATGAAGAGATAAAAGCCATCTTTTACCATTTTTACAATGACGGCCATTTTTGTTTCTTGGTACCTTAGGTTAACTCGGCTCGTCCGATTAAAGATCGATATCCACTAGTCAAATGTCGCAGTGCTGAGATAGAGACACGCTTTTAACTTGCAGGAGTCGGTTGTCAAATGTGAGAATACTTCGTGGCATATAAATGAAGAGATATAAAAGTCATGTTTTACAATCCTCAGGACTGTAGTCTTATCTGTTTCTTTGTAGCTTAGCTTATTGCTGGCCCTCTAATTAATAATCAAAGAACTACTGTTCGAATTTAATACTGTGGGAAAGGAGATACATTAAAAACATGTAGCAGTACGTAGTCAAATGTGAGCACGTTCGATGGCACATATCTGGCACAAGTGAACAGATATCAAACTCAGCTTTTACCATATTAAAAATTACGATTTATCTTTTGCATGGTACGTTAGGTTGTCGTACCTATTCCCGTTCCAAGTCAATATCCACTGATCAAAAGTATCAGTATTAGATGAGAGATAGTCTTAAACAGTATAGTAGTTAGTTATCATATGAGGGCCCATTTCCTCGAATGAACCTTAGTCCGATAAAGAAATTTAAAATCTGTTTCTTACAACATATAAAATGTGATCTTGTGTGCCACATGGTGTCGGATTTTGTCTCAGCTCGTCCTATTGATGATGGATATAATTATAATGATTGAATGTATCAGTGTTAGAAAAGAAATAGATGGAGATAGTTTACATAGAGGTAAGTTGTCAGATGTGAGCAGGTTGCATTGCGTGCATCTTAAACAAATAAAAAGATCATCTCTCACCATCTTCAGGATTGTGATCTTTTCTGTTTCATGGTGCCTGATATTATTGAAGCTCTTCCATTAAGGATTGAGGTGAGTCTTAAGAAGGAGATATTCTTAAAACATAAATCAGTGAGGGATCTAATTTTGAGCATGTTAGAACGCATGTATCTCAAACAAATGAAGAGATAATTATATACTCTATCTTCTATCATCT
>JBCAUA010834921.1:0-13975 GCA_038406235.1 Peronia verruculata
GTCTGTCTGTCTGTCTGTCTGTCTATCTATCTATCTATCTATCTATCTATCTATCTATCTATCTATCCATCTATCTACCTATCTATCTATTTGTCTGTCTGTCTGTCTGTCTGTCTGCCTTTCTATCTGTCTGTCTGCCAATCTAAATATGTTTTATAGATATAAAAGAAGGGGAAAAAAGAAAAAGAAAGAAATTCAGTGAAACAAATCGTGGTAATTGTCAATATCCTGATCCTGTTCTTTCGTGTCTCTGCTACTTCGCTGCAAAGAACTCTGTCTGTTTTCCCTTATTAGACGTTTAACCAGTGTATAAACATAATCTTTTAGAGATATCTTTATGGCAATATGCTTTGCATGCAGCATCTAGATAGCAGAGTGTTCGTCTACTGGACTTTGTTCTTCTATGTTTTTTGTCATTATGTAGTGTGTATAAAAAAGAAAATGATAGAAAACATTTGTGTACAAATTTCTCCTTTACGTTTACAGCCGTCATTAATTTAAAGTTCTGCAAATTCAGCTGGTACGCTGATACTGACCCATTTCCCTTCTTCAAAAGAAGAACTGAGCGAACAGATCGTTGTTCGTAACATTGTATCTATGCCCGTATGTACGAGGAGGGAGGAGAGATTTCAAAGACAGCCATTTCAGAGATGCCTAAATTAAAGATGCCGGTGTTGCCATAGCAACAAGTCGGTAAGTTCGTTTGTTTGTTCGTTGTCTTGTTTTCCTCTAATTTGAAGAAGCCGAATTTGATGGAAAAGATTAAAATTCTCTATCGTCTATCGGTCACAATAATAATAATATTAAACACGTTCAGGACCCGCACTGCTCCTCCCTTACGTTGAACTAGCTTGTTTACTGTTATGTAAGATAACTTGAATTCTTTCAGTTTCATCATTGGATGAAAGTAATTCAATTTCTGTTGCTAGATTAGTTCACAAATTGAAAACATCTGCTTAAATGCGAGTTAACTGATAAAAGACAAACCATGTAGGCCTATGTGTATTCCTGGCAGAATGGAAAATCTCCAGGGCTTACCTGCGATGAAAGAAGTTTACCCAAAGAAAAGTGTCTTTGTAAAGCTAGCAATTATACATGTGTATCTATTACATACAGTAACTACACTTTTTGCTGCGTGTCTACATACCGTCTTAGATACACAGTGTCAGTCATAATTTCTGTCTGTTTTAAACGAGATAAATGACTGGAACACAACTGAGTTCCAGATCATAGAGAGAAGTTCCCCTTCCTGACACGGAAAATGTAACATAAGTGAACTGTCCCAGTGATAACAACACTCCTTATCTTGTCACAGTCATGTGAGGTCGGTCATGGGATCCGGGATACCTTTTTTTTTTTTTTTTGTGATGCACTCATAGTACAAGTCAGATCTGTTTGTGCACCTCAGTCACCTTACCAAAACATCGAACGGAGTCGCAGTAAAATAAGAAAGGGATCATTTGTACTTGTCTTGTAGAGGGCCTACTTCTTAGGAGGCAGCGTCGCAAAATAATTATTTTGAAAGTGCTCGGCGCATCGGCACATGCATGGCTACATTGGGACTAGCAATACTAGCATGGTTGAATTCGTTAATACCACTTATACGCTGTGAACAACCAAACAATGATACTTGTTATATAGTAAATGATATTGAATAAGATTGGACGTTTTCAGCATGCTCTGAGGGGTTTATCTGAAGAGGGGATCACTAACTCATACGAATCTAGAGGGTTCAATAATGACAAGCTTTAACTAGACCTTAGTCTTTATCGCACTCGTCGTTGATTCAATAATGCATGAACTTGTCTGCACTTCCGTGCTGGTAACAGTCTCTAATTTTATAAATCAGACTCGTAATGCAATACATCAATCAATGTTCAGGAAAGTCACTACTCATATCTTTTCCTTTCTTGTGAGCTATTCCCGAGCGTTCTCTTATGTAATTGAACAGACACACGTTTTAGCAGTGGTTTCCATACATTGTAATTCATGCTTGGAAATAACATACATGTTCCTCTTTTACACACACACACACACACACACACGCACGCACGCACACACACACACACAGAGAGAGAGAGAGAGAGAGAGAGAGAGAGACAGACAGACAGACAGAACAGAGACGGGAAGAGGGGTATTATGTGGAACTTTTAGGCCCTTCCTTGACCGATCTTATCGAGCCAACCACGAAATGAAATTACATGTACGCCTTGTTTACATTATTTTTCTTTACAGGCACATTGCTTGTAATGTATTACTTTTCTTCACATTTCTAGAAATCAATTCGTGCGTGCGAATAATAAAATTAGTTTGCGTTTTTAAACACGTAGGTGCAAACGTGGCTCATCTTCGTTTCCCTTAGCCTCTCTTCTCGTCGACGAAATCTACTCACCCATCTGCCTACTCATGGCCTTTTTAACATTAAGGCATTTTTTGTTTATCTCTTCCTTTTAAAATCCGCATCTGCTGGCCAGTATCGATTATCTTTAAAACCAAAAGAAGAACGCTTTGTTCCAAGAACGTCATCTCTCGGTCTCCACGGGAGTCCATCTATCCGCAACCACCTTACTTTTTTTCTTATCCTCAACAGCAACCATCATCATGCATTAGTTATATGATACAGCCTGTCAATCCTAAGAGTGGAGTTATTTTGACTTACACTGCGTGTTGGGTTTGGTCAGATTTTCTTTGTCGTAATTGTGGGTGAGTTTTTGGAAATTCTGTCCACATAGCAATGACTCTGCCAACTGACTCTTCATCGATTTTCGGCTACCTCGATTTTTCAAAACATTGGTAACGTACACGACTTCCAAAATATACATATATATGTAGACATGCATAAGAGAGGGCTAGAGGTCAGGTTTCTCTTCCAATGAAGCCAAGGAACCATTGAGTTGCTGAAAACAGTAGGTTTGTATCTTTCCCATCCCCAATAGGATCTGAACCCGTGACACTTTCATCCACAGTGCTCCCCTCTGCCATGCACTAACCATGCACTACCATATTTTTGAAACTCTGTACAGAGCTTGTTGATTGAGCTTGGTCAGAGTAGGAGTTCTCATAAAATACACAATACTGGTATACATTATACTTATCTAAGGGCACCATTTAGAGGTAAAAAATATTCACAATGACTGTTAATATGTGTTAAAGAAGATGCATGTTTACATATTACACTACTAAAGTCAATTTGAGAAGTCAATCATTATTTTTTCATCCACTTATGTTTTGTTGGTTCTATCCTCATACATCAGATCGAATAAATGATGGAAGCTATGTGCCTATGAAAGTACATGTACCTTCATGAGCAGTAAACAAGGTCTGATAAGGTCTGTGAGGATAAAAAAAAAATTTTGAATAACAATCCCTTGTTAATTAAATGATTGCCATACTAATCATTTGGGTGATATCTTGTAGCCATCTTGGATTGCTTATGGAGCTATGTCTAACTCTCGGGTCATAACTTGTAAATGTGCAAATTGGAATGTTGTATAGGGACCATATCACAAAAGAGGGAGTAAAGAGGCACACAAAGCAAAATCGGCCCATATTTAAACCTCACCACAGTCAAACGGTGAAAGCTGAAATGGTATGGGCATATCTCACATTCAGCAGGCCTCACTAGAATAATCCTGCAAGGTACGGTGAGAGGTGGGAGACGGAGAGGCCGACAGAAAGAGATGGGAAAACAACATCATGGAGTAGACAAGCCTAGAATTGGAAGACATCTTGAGAAGGGTGAAGTGATACAGCTTGGATGGAGAAGACTGGTTGTGCAGACTAGAGCGGTGCCCCTACTGACTAACGTCTAAAAGATCACGGCAAGGCAAGAAGATGCAAGGCAAACTGCAATTTCCATAAAGTATAACAATCAATAATAAATAACAATACTCTGATGTCACGAAGATCTAATACAATTTATTTTCTATAAATTTGGCAACACAGAAAAAAAGAAGAAAAAAAAAAAAAAAACAGCAATAGCAATTTCATGTGATTTATTATAAAATATATATACCAAAACATTTACTGATTACGAAAGCACAATGCTGACATTTTCAATTAGATGATAAATCAGATTACAATTTGAGCACTTAGGGAATCATAAGCACTGTATGAAAGTACATATAAACAGGAAAAAAGTAAAACCTTAATATAATTTACAATACAAATCTAAATCTAGATCTAGTTGTGAACAGATTTCATTGATTTCAAAGTCAAATTTTAAACAGACCATTTCATGAGATTCAACTGTTGATTTTTTTAGTAATACTGTACCAAAATTTGCTATGCGGAATTGCCATGAAATGTTGGATCTAATGCTACTGAAGAAGAAATAGGCAGTGCAAAGGGAATATGAGATTCTAGTAATACAGAGTTAAAGGTATAGACTGATATGATGAGATTAACAATTTAAAGAGGGTTTTTATTTTTCTGATAATTTATCCTGGCAATAATAAACATATTAGGCCAAATATAAAGCTCATGTTAAATAAGAAACTGAAATGTTTTTTGGTTACAATTCGTTGAATATTATCATTAATCAGTACATTCTTACTCATCACGACATGAAACACCACAGCAACAAAATGAAACATCACGGCACTTCACTATTTATCCAACAATTGCAACAAAGAAAAATGAATATTTGATCTTGTCATCAATCCAAAGACCTTTTCGAATGTGCCAACCAGTTACTATGATCCCTTTCTGGCAGAACAGTGATTGCAGAGTCTTGCACAATCACAAAATGCCACACACAAATATACTTCTGTAGAAAGTATGGAATCTTATGCTCACAGAGTTAAATCATCTCTCTCTTTTTTTTTCTCTTCACAAAGTTACTTCACTTGAAAGATATCATCAAAGGAACTGAAAAGTGAACCACACAGATAGGAAAATGGCTCCACAAAGAAAGATTTGGATTAAAAAAAAAAATATTTTGTTTTTGTAAAGGGAACAGCCTGTCTTTCTTATGAAAAGTCTTGAGCAGTTTCTGCTTTCAGCAAAAATAATTCTCTTGGTCTATACCTTACTTAAAAGGGGTATACAGCTCTAATTAATACAAAACATAAAATAAAAAGTGCTCTTCAAAAATAGATGTAACAGATATGACATATATGTTTATGTAAACTTCCTGAATTCTTGCTGAAAATCTTTTGTTCAATGCAAAAAGTAAAATTCAGTATTTGGTGACAAAAAAGTAAAGCATAATCCTCAATTTGCTGAAATTTCAAACAATAACCAAAAAGCAACAAAAATACACTCAAAAAAAGTGGTATGAATCAATGGTTAAAATAAAAGAATAAAATTTTTTTGAGTACCAGTGATCGATTTGCAAAATCACAAAATCAACTTCTCGTAATATTAGTGAGAAAATTTTGAGGACATCACTTGCTAAAAATTGCAAAAAAAAAAAAAAAACAGAACAGAATTATTTCAAGTGACACAGACATATCTCAGACACATTACTCTAAACTGAAAGACAAGACAAAGTGGAGTCCACAATGTTTTAGATAGCCATGATATAGTGATCGCGGGTGAGCTCCTCAGCCAGAGTGAAATCCTCTCTCTGAAATAAACATTAATAATGCGATTGAGCTTCAGCACAACCATCTACAGTTCAGGAGATAAAGCAAACAAACTGATCATTAACAAAAATATCTTATGTCAAATTTTTCTTTTACAGAAAATCATTATGTGAACAATATATCTCCAATTAGATAAAAATGAATGTAAAAAAAAAATAAAAAATTTAAATCCAGCATGACAGATATAACATAAAACTAAAGGATGTAAATTTGGGTGGAGATTGTCAACAATAACAAAAGTTGTCTATTTGTGCATCGTCACTACTGAGGGAAACAAACACCAGCACTCACCTCCTCGCATTCCTTTGGAATATCAAAAACAGTTGCATTTGTGATGCCAGGGGTGATATCAATAAATCCCACAGACTGGACAAAGTCAACTGAAAGAGACAAATAGATGAAATCAATCATGATATACTCCAACTCTTTTCTAAATCAGCTTGAGATAAGAAGAGACATGAGCAAGTTTAATCTTTTGTACATTTCAAGTCTGGTATGGAAACAAAATGGTTTTTTTTCTTGGATCCCATTGATTGCTCTTCAAATATTCTTGCACAAAATAATGTATCTAATCATTTTGACTAGCTAGCTCTAATACAATACAGTATTTGTCACTTTGGTATGAGTTTATCCGTTAATAATTTTCTTAATCAGGAGAGATCATATGCCTGTTTGAAAATAGTATTGTGTTACCTTTGAGGAAGAATGTAGGTGAAAAAAACTGAATCCGAGTCCAAATTGGTATCTTTCATTTTTACTTAATTATTGTAGTTCAACACTCCTCATTTCAAGAATGATACTTGGATGGATCATTTTTATTGAAAGGGTGCACTCTAGCATTTTTTGAAACATTCCAAGCAAAAAACATAACTGACAGTCAATTTGTCATTACGTTCCATATGATATGTCTTTCAACCTCCTAGTGGACGGTATCTTGTCCAATTTGTCAAATCAAATTTTTTTCCCTAAAAAATGATATTTTAAATCTCAAAATCTCATAAATTATCATAGACAGATCCAAAAGAAATCTATGCACATCACTTCTAATGCTGGTCTATCTGGTAAGGTTGTAAGCCAAAATCTAAGAAATATGGAATAAAATGAATGAGAAAAAAAAAAGGGGGGGGCTTTACTAAAGTGCGAAAATAACTTATCAACTTATATAAACAGTGACATGCCAAAAAGATCAATCGATACATGCATCTGAATACCTTTCAAAGTATCCTTAAAACCTTTCGAGACTTTTAAGATTATATAATACTGTACCAGTGGCCAACACTGACTATGCAACATGGATAATTTTCTTTTTTCTTTTTTTTTCCACATCAGAGTAGGGTTGATTTATAAATCTAGCATGAAATAAGTCATATTTAGAATTTTTAAATTTTGATCCTCATTCCCTCTTATTGTATCAAATACAGAAACACTGTTTCATTATGGAAGAATATTTAAAACAAGATATTCCAGGGAAGGTATTCTCCTTCATACTGACCAAACTACCGTCATGATGAAATGACAATCATAAGAAACACACCAATTGTTCATGACCAATTTACCTCAGGTCAGGATAAACTTGTCTTACATTGCTGTCTTACATTTCATCTCTACAAAATGATGACTAAGCAAACAATCTATTGAAGTGATGTAAAAAGCTTAAAAAAAAGCATGCCTCACCGAGCAGAATTGAAATCACTTTTTTCTCTGCTTTATCATTTATTCCCCTATTCCTAATGCAGAGTCTTGGACAACCTCTGCAGTAATGTGGAATGTGGATGGATCATGCATAACCAACACAGCCATGCTTCTTTATCTTGGCTTGACGACTAGATCTTAGGTACATACTTGTGAAATGAATTGGCATGACAATAGTGCTTTGTCTGTTTTAGCACATGTATTTAATTTTGATGTCTCATACCATACGAGTTTACTTGGCAGATTTTTTGTAGTCATATGTATTTTCCAGAAACTTGAGATCTGGTGGTGATAATTACTTTTTCATTCCTTTTTCCCATATGAAAAGTATGGAGATAAAACATTTATTTAAGCAGAGCTTTTAATCTGCAATTGTTTACCTGCATGCTTTTGCAGGACTTCCAGTCTAGAAATATTTAAACATCAGGAAAAAAAAAAAAAAATATTTTAATTCTAGTTCGAAGAGCACAAGTTTGAATAACAATTTCAGTGATTCTATTAAGATGATTGTCAGTCATATCTACCAGCTAAATGATCTGAAGGCTTATCTCTCATCATGTGTATATGTCATAACTACAGACCTGCCTACCCTCACAACAACGAAGGAGGGATATCAGACTCAAAAAGGAGGGAAAATCATGGAAAAGGAGGGAAATTTACCGACCCATAGTTCCTACTTAGAATTACTATGCGTTACATAACAAACCAGTAGAACATCCGCATGTGAACTTGGTTTCATTTGACATAAATATTACACTTCTTACATTCTTTGCAGATATAAAGTGAACAGTTACACAGTGAACAGTTTTTACTTTGATTCAAGTATAGATCTAGTGCATTTTGCATTAGTCACAAAACTTTAGAAAATTCCTTGCACAATTCTATATTCTTTTGTGCCCTCCTCTTATATTTCTGTATCTTTGTACCTAGATCTACTTACATGTAGGTTCAATATAAAATATGACTGTGAAAGTATGACGTGAAAACCGGACTGGAACAGAGGTGAAATCCTGCATGATCGGGCCATATGTGTAATTTTATTTATACATAGCACTATGGGATAGGGAATACCATTAGATTAACCAAATCTTTGCTCCTTCCACGGTTCTATACCCCTCCCCCTACCCCTACCTAATGGATTACAATGTTTCTTTATAATAATGTTTTAGCGTAATGCCAAGGAGAGCAGGGTTGGGATAGGAGGTGAGAAATCGTTGCTAATTCCTGTCTCTGACTCTCTGTGTGACACTGAACTTGCCGCACATGGTAAGGTTCTGTAGACGGCCGGTCGGCTTTCGTCCTTTGAAGTGGGAACCCACTAGCCCGGCAGACACTCGGCCGATTACATGGGCCAAAGCTATCACTGCATCCACCCTCCCCCCTTACTTTTAACCATATGGAGAGAAAATCTAGAGAGGAGGCTGGGTCCATGTATTACCAGAGCACAGTCAAAGCTCATGGCACAAGACAGGTAGATCTGGATCTAGAATAGATGCGGGCGCGACATTCGCAGCCACACTGACCATCACTGGCCACTCGACGAAACGAGGTCACCGGCTGTAAAATTAAAATCGCGTCGCGTGCATAATCTCGGCAAGAATACTGCAAAACTCCGTTTGACTGTGATAGATCTAGATCTAGTGATCAAATGGCCAATCCAAAATCTAGATCGTGGCTAGATCTACGTTTCCGATGTGACACCTGTGACTAGGCCTTAAGCAAAAAAGTTCGTAGTTTTACTAATTTGGTGCTTTCATGTGTTATCATTACATGTATTATCATCGTTTAATTTATAAAAACCAGGGATTTTAAGCACTTTTCCGGATGCCCGGAATTCGCTTGAAATCCGCGGAAAGTCCCGGTTTTTCCCGGGAGGGTTGGCAAGCTACCACTTCACTGTAGGGTGGGAAGGAAAGTAGGTGGTAAGTTCATGGTCAGCCAGCCACCCAACATCACCGCTTTCCCTTTGATTCAATGCTCCGACCACTGACCGGCGTTTCACATCTAGCCTATCTGTTTCTGCATGTAACAATTAGGAATATTGAACAACTGATTCATGACGGATCTGATTGCCAGTGGGAAAGCACAGGACAGAGATAGTGGTAGGCTCACACAGTTGGCGGGATTGAGTGCCGGTGGGGGATAGCAGTGAATGGAGAAGGGACAACTTATTACAGTGAAGCGGTTGCATTCTGGCAGTGCTAGTGATAGCTATCACAATAAGAAGGAGGCGTAATAGCGATCTCATAGACAGAAAATAGGCCGTGGGTAAGATAACCTCCGTCACGAGTGCTAGCAGGCATTCGAATAGAATGAGAGACTCGATATTTTTTTTTTTTTCCCTTACTACTAAGCAAGCAGACATGACCCATAGGCTGACGTGATGCTGCACGTTATGGGACAGCCTGTCGTCTTCTATCCGATAATGTACACGTAAAAATAAACGTCGGTATCCGACCACTCTTTTGAGTGAAAGCTCCTAGGATGAATCTACATGGTTTACATCATAGTCGGCAACAAGCAGACTGAAAGTGAAAACGAGGGGCGGGACAGGGCACCACAGTTAATAAAAGATGTAGGTTCAAAGGGAACTACGCGAGCCATCGTGGGTCAGGCGATGAATGGATCGTGAATGACGGGTGCACGTGAATGGCCACTTAACACGAGGGCGGGACAGGCGGGGTGTAACACATAACACCACATGTCCGGACTAGGCTACATCAAGTACTGTTGGTCTGCAGACACAGGCCTTTGGCAACGGCGACGGGCAGGACCACTGCAAACAAACGGGCGAACGCAGTTTTCTTGCTGGATTGAGTGAAAAGTAAAATCAGGCGGAATTCTGAATGACGCCAAAACACAAAATTCGGAAAAACTGGTACATGTACCCGTTTTTATCCGAATTCATCCGAATGTGGGATTTTTTAATCACGGCGCAGGAGGGCGGGATGATGAGTCAAAATGCGGGATGATCACGCGAAACGCAGGAGGATAGGCAGGTCTGCATAATATGCCTACTGTCCTAACATGCTGACAGGCACACATTTTCAAGAGCCAAGGCCTAAGATAGCAATTTAGCCCAATTTAGCCATGGTTCATGGGTTCTCCACAAATGTCTAAGTCGACGCTGACACCTCCTCATCAGTTGGGCAACGATTAGTGCCAGCCTCCTAAGAGTTTGGTCATTAACCGGCTGAATTCAATTGGGCTGACCGGACCTGTCGCCGAGTAATCTTGGCAGGTAACCCCCGTCTTGGTGGTCCGGTGGGGGAAAACTGATCTTGCAGTACTTTCAGGATCTGTCTTAGTGCTGGTACATGTGAGCGATCTTGTGTCCGGCTTGCCTCGGCCAGCTTCCTGGTCTACGTTGACTGACAGCAGACAGACTTGGGGAGCGCTGAGCCTTGTTTGCCTTGATCTCGTCATCAGAGTCCAGAATGCAAACGATGGATCATTTCCTCTACTTTCTTGAGGAGTAAAAAGAGCTGTGACAAAACCTCCGTGCCTCTGTGGGGCATCAATAAAAAAAATATGGCCTTATCAGGAGATTTGCCCTCTCTAGATGGGCAATTTATCTACGGGCTGCGTACAATGAGGAAGCGTGTTGGAATACAAGGATCCTTGTTGACTCTGCCAGTTCGTCGATGCATGGACCCGACCACTCTTGGTGCAGGTCTGATCACGGTGGTACATTTTGGGACTAAGGGGCTACCCGGCTGGGAGGGTCTCAATGATTGGCTAATAGTAGAGCTTGGGCAACTCTGCAAGGTCCGAATTGCTTTTTGATCAAGATGAAATGGTGTAGGAAGGTCACCATAGAGAGTGTGGGGCTAACGTCAGCCATCCTATGCTGGCAAGTCTGAATGGAACAAAAAGCAACCTCCTTTGTTGTCTTTGGAGAATGATTTAAACTCTTTATAGAAGCTGCTTCTAAGAGTTTTACAAAACTCGCAGTGGGGAAATCAGTACACAATATTTAAGATAGAAAAACCAGGGTCTAGGTTCCTATTTTCGTTTCAACATATGTGGACAGTAATTATCTATGGGGGACAGTGATGCTCCTCATTGTCTGGCAAACCTAGGCGTCTTTGGCAAATACGGAACTTCATTCACAATGTGTAATTCATCTATGATGCAGTTTCTTCGACAAAATTCAAATTAAATTGTCTAACGGAAGTTTCTCTGATATTTAACTAGTTCTCGTTTGAAGATACAATACGGAGTAAGGCTCTGTCTAGGCCAGTAGCGGCTGCTACTATCACTGATTTATTGGAGGAGGGTAGAGGGGGTCGAAGGGGGTAGAACCCAAGGTAGGAGGCGGCATCTCGTGGGAGGGAACAATAGGAACAGAATTATCTTACATTTGACGACGAATTCTTGTGGGTCGCGTCACCGTTCCCTTGCATCGCACTTGCAAACTTCTGCGACATCGGATTAAGGGGTACCTTACAAAGGTTAAGCTAATACATTTTCACAAAAGTTACCAGCTCACATGTATAAGAGTCGAAACAGTTTGCCTCTGATGACAAAGGCTGAGTAGAAGTACAAATCACTTTATCTCTGACCACAAAAATTGTGTATGAAAAGTAAAAAGACAAGAGTTGGTTGTGCATACGAATTAAGAATTTATCTCTCATGATAAGTGCTGTATATAAACATTAAGAGTTTCTCTCTCACAACACGAGATGTGCATACAAATTGAAGAATTTATCTCAAATGACAAGAGGTGTGTATACAAATTTAAAAGCTTTTATCTCTGATGACAGCTGTCTGTATGTGAATGAGTGAATTTATTGTTGACGACAGATTTTTTGTAGAAGGATGAATCAATATATCAGTAATGATAACAGTTGTGTATAAGAGTTCAAATTTTATCTTTGATGACAACAATTGTGTATAAGAGTTCAAAAATTTGTCTTTGATGACAACAGTTGTGTATAAGATTTCAAAAGTTTGTCTTTGATGACAACAGTTGTGTATACGAGTTCAAGAGTTTATCTCCAGAGTTTATCTATGGTTGTGTACAAGAGCTTGAAGCTTTCTTTATCTCTGATGACAACTATTCAAAAAAAGTGTTGACATTTTTTTTTTCCTGAAAAGATCAATTTATATTTTCCACAGATCATCACCTTGCACATCGTGCCAAACAAAGTGCTTTTTACTTCGCTGGTCAACCACGACGAGTACTTCAAAACACAGTTCGATACAGGCATTGTTATCTTCAGGAAAAAGTTCTTCAGAGAATCAGGTGTGTGAAAGGTTAGGGTTGCCAACAGATTTCTGCAATCAGTTTGCTAATGAGACTGTGATATAAGGTTGTGAGGTTTTGTCTCTTGGTTACATATATGAGACACGACACGGCGAAATCAGGCGCCTGTCACACTTAGACGATTAATGAAATCAAGTTTTTCAACAGTGAATGAATTTCGTCACAGAACCCTTCAATAGCAATCTAAAACTGCACTTTAGGGGGCAAAATGGATTTTGCAAAAAAAAAAAAAAAAAGAAATGTTTAATAAAATTAGAAATGAAACAAATAGGATCTTGCAAACACAGAATCATTTACACTTCAGAGAAATGTGCAACGGAGTCCAGCCTACCACGTCCTCTTCCGAAATTGGAAAAATTGAGAAATTTCCTAGGAAATGAAAGAACGAATAGACAAGTCAGTATAATTAAAACACCGCTGTAACAGATCTAGAGAAAGCAGAGGTATTAGGAAAAGCATTTTATCGCACTAGCTCTAATAAAATTTTGGGACTAACCGAAATGGAAAGAAGGAAGAAATTGTTAGGGAAACTAGGAAAAATGCAAGTTAGAGAAACGAAGGATAATATGGATTTAAGCTGTCTGATTACGTTAAATGAAACTAAAAGTGCGGTAAAGAAGAAAAACAATACAGCCCCAGGAGTGGACGGAATATGCTATTGAATGATTAAAGAGGCCCCACCAAAATTACATGAAAGTATCTTAGACCTATTTAATAAAGCTTGGCAGACAGGTAAAATCCCACAGATCTGGAAGACTGCAACTATTATTCCTATCCTGAAACCTACTAAAGATCCACACATGTAAATTCCTACAGACCAATTTCATTGACATCCCATTTAGGCAAAATTCTAGAAACAGTAGTCAATGAAAGAGTAAAATATTATTTAAACAAAAACAACCTCTATAGTCCCACTCAGTCTGGTTTCAGGAATCATAGAAGTACTTTAAATCAATTAGTTAAATTAGATAGCGAAATTAAAAATGGATTTCTAAGAAACCAGAAAACCATAGCGGTCTTCCTAGATCAAACTAAAGCTTTTGATGTTGCTTGGAGGGAGGCGATTATATATAAAACTAAAAGATTAGGCATAGCTGGAAGAATCCTCGGGTACATCCAAGATTTCCTGAACCAAAGGGTATTTAGTGTAAAGGTTAATCAGTCCTATTCCCAAACCTACATCCAGGAAAATGGTGGTAGGAAAACTCCTCAGGTGGAGCGAGACAGGCGACGGTCTTCAGAGGCAGAGTGGGTTCTTTCATCAGATGTTTCGGCCTTTAACTTCCTCTTCTAGAATCCCGGCCACACCAGGGTCATGACTCCCGATGACCGTCACCCACCTTTTTTTTTTTTTTTCTCTCCGGGATTCTGGCGGGATTTGAACCGATGCCGTTGGGATTATAATCCAGTGCCCTACCCACTACGC
>JBCAUA010834932.1:0-28423 GCA_038406235.1 Peronia verruculata
CATTTGGGAACTTCTGGGGTTGAAGACTGGGTAAAACTCACTGTAGAGTCCCCCCCCCCCCCCCCTTTTTGTATTTAAAAAAAAAAAAAAAAGAAAAGAAAAGAAAAAAAGTTCATGCACAGAGGAAGGGGTATGAGAAGGGTGACATTGGGTCGAACGCGTGTCCCTGAAGTTTTCCCGAGATCAAAGTAGTGTGAGCGGGCTGGCCTGTGGCCCGTTTTTTGTTTTTCCCCCTGGTGACTCGTGTATTAGTTGCTCCGGACCAAGGTGCGAGTCATGCTCGGCCCAGGCCTGGCCCAGTCAAACGGGCTCGATCCTGATCGGCCCGCCAACGCGCAGGCCTAAAAATTGTATGATCAGCACATCTCTGAAAAAAACTAGTGTGGGATGAAGAACAAGGATGTATGGAACACTCTGGTGCTAAAAATCTCGACAGGCCAAAAGTTAGACCTCATCTTGGTTTTTTTTATCATTACTCGAATGCCAGTGGCATATTCCATGTTTTTGCTGAAAGCTTCACATATAATATAGTAATATATCATATATCAAATCACTATGCTGAGTGACAGCATTTCATAAATATTTTGTACTGTTACTATTCACCTCAAAAAAGCTTGAGTGAAGTCTGAAAATTGCCCCCCAAATCTTGTTTCATTCAGTGAAATCCAGCCCTTATCAGTTCTCATTGATCGCAGATCATGAGCTAGGGCAAGCAAGGCTCCACCAGCAAATGCATGCCCTGAAAATAAAATGATACAATTATGCTGTATTAACAGCCTGTGGACCTCAACTATTCTCAAACAGTATTTTGCTAAAAAAAAAAATAATTTTCTTTTTTTTTTTTTTTTGAAGGAGGGGAGGAGAAGGGGAGAAGGGCAGGAAGAGACATAACAATGAGGAATGTAGTGACAAAAAAAAACATAAAATATCACCATATCTGACTATTTGGTATCTGGGTACCTGTTTCTCCTTTCTTATGACTTCTCTGTCATGAGATGAAACTGGTTCTATGATAATTTGGAGAGCACTTAATGTCACAATCTTATATTACATGTGGACTATGCACTAACATATAAATGCATTTGAATGATTACAAATAAGGTAAATAAGTGACCTACTTTCTTAAAAAAAAAATTAGCACTGTTCTCTGACCGAAAGTGATATGTGTGACAAGATGATCCTGTTAATTAGGATGAGTCAACATCGCTTTACCTTCAGAAGGGAAAACATTGACTTATTCGTTTTAAAGTTTTCTCTGTTTATGGCAGCCAATATATCCACTAAATTTAATTCAAATTCAACATGCTCTTATGTGACTCTTAGGTTTCATTTCAATCTTACAATGAAAGTCCAAAGGACAATACTGCTTACAAAAAATCTGAATAAAATTTATATTCTGAGAAACTATACATATGGATATATGTCTTCAGAAATATTTTAACTCAAACAATTAAATGACTTTATTCAGTGGAATCCAGTTAGAAATAGTAATAATGAAAATCCAGACCTGGTGACACTGGTTCAAATGTCCAAATATTATTCTAATTATCTGAAGTATAAAAAAGGCTCTAATAACGTTGTCTAGACTTTCAAACTGGTCATAACAAGAATCTTAGCCAGACATGTAATGTAAATCTGGATATCGCAGAAATATTTTTGTTCATCATACTAGGGATCCATAATATTGCTTGTTTTATGCCTTTGAGTTCTTTAAATCAAATTATTTATGACAACATATGTACAAGGAATTTACCAATTCAACCATTAAGATATTTGCTCTTCCAGCATTCGCAAAACCAGTGCCATAGTGACTAAAGATACTTTGAATCAAGGGCAATAAAATTTTGTATTTCCATAAATGTGGAGAGGAAATTTGTTACTTCCAGTCTGTACTGAACTTGTCAATTTGCACAATTAGCACTGGATGTGATTATGTATGCTAAGTTAATTATCACTCATGCAGAGTGATGGAGTTCCTTCAGAATAGCAGCAATTCCGTAAAGCAATGGGATCTTTGATGTTGTAGTCATCTGTGACTAACAGAACAATAACATCAAAGGCTGAGAGTTGAAAATATCTAATAATAGTAATAATAAATGGCATTTATATAATGCCTCATCCTTAAAAGGCTCAAAGTACCTTACAGAACCAAAGTATTTTTATACCTGCACAGACAGAATATATTTCAATGCAGGTAGGAACAACAGTAAACATTGCATAGAAGAATGATAAGAGATATATATATGCTCTAATACAATAATAATAATAATAAACTACAATTTAAACACATACTCAAACTTTTAGACATGACTGACAATCCATCTCGAGGGAAAAGGCTACTCAGACAGATGCCTGTTGAACAAGTATCTTTTTAGCTATTGTTTAAATGATTCTAGACTTGAAGAGTTGCAAATGCATGCAGGCAATACATTGTATAATAAAGACCTTGCATATATATATATATGTAAATGCTCTATACATGTATCCATATTTTTTCATATGGAAATAAGACATTGAAAGGTGATAAGGGCTCTCAGATCTTAAATAAGGCATAATAATAAATGTGTTAAAATAGCTGGTACACTGTATGTATACAATTCTGGCTTTTATAGGTAACCAAACAGTGATCTCTGAAAAAAAAAAAAAAAAGCTTTGGCGGTGTACTGAGATTTTAAAGGCTAAATGGGTTGCATTGTTCTGTACTCTTTGAAGTTTAACAAGCCTGTGCTCCTGAAACCATGTCAGAAGAGAGTCTCAATAATCCAAACGTGATAATCTAAAGGTTGAGAGAACTGTTTTCATGGCAGTTTTTCCAGGTATGGTGCTAAATGACTTATTCTTCTCAGTTCAGTATAACATGTTCCAATCAGCCAATTGATTTGATATTCTGTAGTAGATAATGTCTTATCTAAAATAACAAATTTCTAGCCTTGTTAGAGAGAACAATTTTAGAACCAGCTATTGAAACAGTTGTCAGGGACACAGAGCAAAGGATAAAATTTACCACTGATGGCAGCCATGGTAGGTAACGGATAAAAAAGTAACCGTCGAATAAGGGCAGTTGTATCTGTGAAGAATTTCTCCAGAGCAGAGTATGTTTGGTTGCCCATCCACTCCAAATCCAGACCATTGCAGTAGAATCTTCCTTTACCTGTGGTTATAAGTCCTTTGCATGATGCTTTGCTGGGGATACAACAATATCATTTTAATATACACATCACTGGCCCTGAAAACTGAATGCAGGAGACAACAATAACTTATGTCCAGGAAGACCACGACTCAGTCTTTGAAGGCATTATTGTACACATACGAATAATGCAGAGTAATTACAATAATTTTCTTGTATCCCTGAAACGAACAGAAATGCATGTCAGTAAATATGCAGTGAAGTTCATTGCTGGATTAAATTTAGAAAAAAAAAAAAAATAGAGACATGAATTTGCTACATAATAAAGCTGTGATATACTGTTAAGAGAGGTGGAGACAATGACTGTGTGCACTGACAATAGTCAATATAGAGCCTAATAATATGTCCCAACAAACTGTCGAAGTCTATCTGAAGTAAGAATCCATTGAATCAATTATTCTACTGTCCTGCAAAACAGATCACCAAAAGGCACTTACTGGTCTAATATAGAAAACTGGCCAAATGCCTGGGATGCGGGTTGAGAAACTATCCTCTCTTTGTAATATCCCTTTTCAATCAGATTTTGGTTGAGATATGTAAAAGGGTTGGCTTTTGCTTTACATAGACAAGCGAAGAATATGATATCTTTTAGATGACAGCAACTGACAACATCTCACATCTTAAAAAACTATGTATAAATTATGAGCATCCATCAACAGCCTACCTTTCAACCTCATCTAACAAAATGTTAAAGGCATCCACAAATTCTTGGTTCATTCTGTTTTCACCTCTGTTCATAATGATAATGGCAATATCTCCAGAAAAATACAAAGATAGGCCATTGATCTCCTTGTGGGATGTGTGAAAGTGTCCCGAAGTCATAACTGTTTCTGAGATTGTTAGGCTTCCCGTTGAGTATGAAATGATGATCTGAGGGCAAAAAATAGTGAATCAGCCATGGCAAATGATGTTGCATCCTGGAAGTGGATATCATATCAAGGATATGTGCTAAAAACTTGACAAATGTATATTTAAAATGATGCATTAGCCATGGCCATAAGTGAAATTTTTCCTCTCTGATCTCTTTTTCTTGTAATTCTGAATCTTAAATGATTTGAGTTTGAAAACAGATTGCCTAAACTCAAATCATGCATATTGTGTTAATTTACACTAGTTTTATCAGGAAACCGAATTTGCGATTTTGCCATAATACTTCATAATAAACTTCATGTTTAATCTTTCTCTTTCATTTTCACAAGGTTTCTCAAATATTTGGACATCAATAGTGTGGTAAATGTTATCTTTCAATAAACCAATCTGTATTGCAGTAAATTTCATCCATCACATTAGGCTTTATGGAGGAAATGCACATCCTGTAAAAGAAATTCAGCCCTATATCCATAAGTCCTTTATCCTTTTGAAAGAATTTGCCTAACATAATGAATGAAAAAGATGGTCAAGCTCAGATTGCTCCCCCCTTGTTATCATTATCATCAGCTCTCATGTTTTCCAGGTAATAGATCACTGATCAAAGGTCTCCAAAGATTTTGCTATTGAGACAAGTTCACCCTTCATTCCATGAGTGGTGGGTTCTCCTCTCATCAACATCACTCTTTCTCTCTCAAGGGATCTCAAACTTTTTCTCTTTCGCTTCCAGGCACAACCGTGGATTTATGGTCCCGAGGAATTGATACCCCCGGTGCGCAGCCCCGAAGTACGAATCGATACTGTGGCCTATTTAGTATATCAAATAATAGCCTAGAACAACCCCGCTGGCTTAACCTGCTGGGACCCTCCACGCGCGCAAGTCCACCCTAACGCTAACATGTAGCCTAGGTCCGACGAGCGGGTGATGGTCCTACCTAACGCTAACATGTATGAGACCCTTGGCAAGCACAAGTCCATCCTAACACTAACATGTAGGTCCGACGAGCGGGTGATGGTCCTCCCTAACACTAACAACATGTATGAGACCCTTGACCAGTGCAAGTCCACTCTAACACTGTCGAGGGTCCCAGCAGGTTAAACCAGTGGGGTTGTTCTAGGCTATTATTTGGTATACTGAATAGGCCGCAGTATCGCAGTATCAATTCGTACTTCGGGGCTGAGCACCGGGAGTATCGATTCCTCGGGACCACAAATCCACAGTTGTGCCCGCTTCCATTTTTGGACCTGTTCTGCACGGCTTTCTCGACTAGATTTATATGTCTTATCATATCCTGCACTATCTCCGCCTGTCAACGTCTTCCTGTCTATCTTCACATAGAATCTTACCTTGCACTTGGCAGGTAGACTTCATCTATATGCAGTGCTCCGAAGTTCGCACCCTATTTTTAGCTACTCTGCCTAAATCTCGGGAAATCCCGTTCCTGTAATCAAATGAGGTGTTAATCATTCTCGCGAGATCTGAAGCGGTTCGGGAAAACCCGAGGCGCGGACTTCGGAGCACTCGGGATAATGATAATCTAGACTTAGCCTAGTATCTTTTCTCCTACGTTTCTATTTAAATTTGGTCTCTCCTTCACTGTATTTAATTTGAACTGAAAGGCTGTAGATTATCCAAAGGTGTATATAGATCTATATTTAGATCTGCCTTTGCCTTCAAACTTAATTGCAACACTTAGATATCTAGATGCATACCGCTCACAAGATTAAGATCAAGGAGCCTGTCTGTAACACACATCTAAACTCCTTGAGCATAGATCGTGGAGTGTTAAGATCTAGCAGACAATGCGAGATTACCGTGAACTTCGCACTTTGCCACAGAGTAGTCGGCCTTACTTCGTTGCTGTTTCTGCCCCAAATACTGAAATACATGTAGAGCTAGATCTAGTCGCTATCTAAATCTTGATTTCTAGTGGGATGTGTGCGTCGGAAAATGATAGGTACATGGAATAAACGAGAAATTTTAAACATTCATCCCAGATTAAAAAAAAAAAAAAAATCACAGCGTGAGGCTATTGAAAGAGAGAGAGAGAGAGAGAGAAAGAGAGAAAATTTAAAACTTGTTACTGAACAAATAGTTGACGAACTGAAGCAAATGAATGAATGAACGAATTAACTAAAAATAAATAAATAAATAACTCAATATGTGGAAAGGAAGAAAGTATAGTGAAAAAGAGCATGGGGCCGACACAGAAAGAAATTGTCCAACAGATAATGTTATAAAATATGAAGATATAAAAGCGACGATTGTTGTTACTGTTGGTGTGCTGTTGGTGTCAGTTGTGGATGATTAATGAGGGCCCTTATATAATATGAAATAATACTAAAATGGAATAATTGTACAAAACTAACTAAATTTTAGAGAAATAAAAAATAAACAAATTACTAATAACTTCTAAAAGTAGCCCATTTATGGATAAGTATGACAACTAAGAATGCCCTCTTGTATTTTCAGTGATAGATGTGGCGTCCTTTTCTTCTTTTCAAGTAACCTTAAAACAATAAAATAAATCATTCACAAAAAAAAAAAAAAAGCGTGGCGTTGTACCGCTGTTCTGCTCTAGCCTAATGATTTAGTCAAACCTTTTTTGTCACTCATCCTTTCTACGCACCTTGAGAGAAAGGCTGCAAAATGACGTCATTGTTTTGTGCGCCCTACCTTCCGATTTGCGGAAGTGGGATAAATCTAGCAAGCTTACCTCTATGAGAGTGACAGAAATGGTCTAGCGAAATACATGGACCACCTTTATTTTACTCTCTGATTGTCATTATTCTTTAATTTTACCTGTCAATTTATCCAAATGTAGCAGATCAATCCAAAAATGTCACGAAGTTCGAAAGGAGCCCTTCGCTTAGCGAGCGGCGTCGTGGAGATAAAAAGCAAGGTAGGCTTGCAGAATTCGCACCTCGAAGTCGAACTCGAAGTCCCTTGATAGAGCCAAACTTCAATTTCGGAATACATCAGGTTTTGCCGAACTTTCCCTGGCATGAAAACAACCCTCAGATTAGATATTATTATGCGGCATTTATTATATGTGAAATGAGATCGGCAAAACAATTGGTGGGCTAGATTAAGATACTAGCTTATTCTTTTATTTCTAGTGTTAATAGTACTAATAGTCTGTTAATAGTATCTAGATCTAGTAGACTAGTACTAGATCTAGATCTAGATCTAGATTTAGTCTAGATCTAGAATCTAGATCTAATCCAGATAGCCTATAGATCTAGATATATCTAGATCTAGATGCCATCTTCGACGTTCCAGGCGTGACTCCTCTTCATGCTCCTGTCGTCTGTTTCACTCTCTTTCTTCTCTGTTTATCTCACCTTGTTTGGCATAGTATTGATCTAGCCGTCATCAGATTGATTTAATCCCAACATAAACAAACAACAAAAAATTAATTTTACCATATAACATCACACATTGTATGTTTTCATTTAAATGGTGTAACCTTTCAATGAAATTCAATGTTGGACATGATGCTTTAGAGTGAAGAAAATTTAGAAAAGACTCAAAGTATTCAGCTGTGGTCTCAACTTACTTTGGGTAAAATATGTCATCGGCAGTCATCATATGAACATAATCGTACAAAATCCATGTGTTATTTCTATTCCCCAGTTTGATGCCGAATTCAGACGCTTCTCTGTTGACAAAACAAAGATGACACAATTTGATGACTTCTATCTCTTGCTGGAAGAACTTCACCATTTGCGGGATATTCCATTTATTGTAACATACACTGACCCAGTTCATATGGACTTACTACCAATCAATAACAACGATAACTTTGGCAGGGCAATGTCCACAGCAAGACCCAGTTTGAAAGTATTACTTCAACGAAAAGGTAAGGCCTGTTTTCATGAATAAAAAGAGGTAGCCTGGTTATAAGAGGGCTGTTTTAAAGTTAGAAATGTAATATGGACAAAATTTAATTTAACGGTCTCTGTTGAAGAACCCTTCACCTGAGAGCCTGGGCCGCTTTGGAGCTGTAAAACATAATTTTTTCTCCATAATTTACCTCTAAGAACTCATTCCTAAATTAAAAATTGGTGCAGAGCATGTGTTGGGCCAAAACACGCGAATTTCCCCAAGGTGTAATTGTACATCAGACAGAGAAACGCACAGTGTGAGGTTTGTGGTAAAATGAGGAGAAAGCACAGGAAACAGGAATACCGGGAGGGGGAGTGAGGTTGGATATGACTGCATAATGAAAACGAAGTGTTATTCCGCACCCGAGTTTTGGGTGTACAATGCCGTCAGACTATTTTGCACCGGGTTCGCGCATGCGCAGAAGATGCAGTACCCCACCACTCCGTGAATCAGCATGGTAGGCTGGCTAAGTGCCCACGATGGGACCCTCGACAAGAAGCGATTTTTTCTATGTGGGTTGAGACAACTAAAAAAAATTGAGGATGAGACAAAGTGCTCATTTGTTTTTAAGAACAGCACAAAATCAGAAACTGATAAAAAATGGAAACGATTAATTGACATCCAAATATTGGTCCTCGCACGAGGAACTGTTATTTGTTCCCATTTTGGATCAAGGAGAGCATCCTTCCCCTTTTCCTGCCTTTCCCCCCTCTATAAATGTGGCTGATGTGAAACCTTGTTCTTCAGCCTAGCATTCTCTATGATAAATTTAGGATTTATTAAACAAGACCTTTTTACTGACTGGCAGTACACTATTTATAAATTTATTATTATTATTATTATTTTTTACACTCTGGCCACCAAACTCGAAGTTTTGTAATGTGTGATCAGATTGTTAAGTTTATCTTCTCTGTAACTCTTTACAATCAGTTAACATCCCATACCCGGATGCATAGTTCTCTACATTCAAGTAACACCCATATTCGCATCGAAACTCTGTGGCATAATATTCTTTACAATCAATCAGGACCCGAGACTCGGATGAGAAATTTTGTACAATCGACTTGCACCCGAAACTTGGGTGCGGAATTCTGTACGGTCAACAGTACCCGAAACTCGGGTGCGGAATTCTGTAGTCAGCTATCACCGGAAACTTGGGTGCGGAATTCTGTACGGTCAACTAGCACCCAAGTTTCGGGTGCGGAATAACGCTCCCTAATGATAATCATACCATGTAGATGAGCCGATAACCATTTCTTTGTTTGACAGCACATAGAGGCAGCACCGATAATTGGTTCTGTATAATAAATAGGAACAAGTTGAGCCTTCCTTCTGCTCAGTTGTTTTCTTACTTTGGTTGTTAACTAAGGTTTGCCACTTGACTGACTCATGTGATTATCTGAGGGATGATATTCCCACACTATGTTTTCATTCAGCAATGATACTGTGACATGGAAACTCACTGAACATTTGAAAGAAGCTAGTTATTATTCATGAAGTTATAAAGTAAAAAAGATGGGGAATTGCCAGATCTAAAAAGAATACACATACACACAACAGAGAAAGCTGTCCTTCAGCTCGTGATGATGAACTAACGATTTCAGACAGGACAATGGTCAGAAGGGTTGCATAACCTATCAATCCACCTAAGAGCCTACTTTTTTTTGTCTTCTGATTATTGTGCTCTTTGGCAGAGTTCACTGTACAGTAATCCCTCATTTATCTGGTGCAAAGCAACCAAGACCATGACAGGTAACGTCGAAATGCAGCGTTACCCCCCTACTAGATAACCCCAATATAACAGTGGTAATACTTAATACAGTAATAATAGTAATATAACACAGTAGTTGAAAATAACACTATTACAGTTCTACTGTGCAGTACTCACCCTGTGCTGTACATTGTACTGTACAGAAGTGTATGTGGGAGGAGCAGTTCCTGGAAATGGGTCAAGCTGAGCCAACATCCAGCCACACTGAATACAGACTTATCCGTTGGAAAGACTAATAATGCATCACACGCTCAAAGGATTGGTGTTGCCGAATAACTTTGCGATGGATAAATGAGGGATTACTGTATCTTGATTTGTTTGCAATTAAGAGGTTTTATATTCTACTGTGATATCTTTCTCTATGATATTTGGAAATTTTACATTGTTCATGTCATGGTTCTATTATTTTATCTCAGGTCATTAAGTCTGACTGTTGATTGTTAGGATAGATTCTACTGTGCAACAGTAGGAAATAATTCACTGCAACAAAAAAGTCCAGCCAACAAATTATCACCATTGAAAATTCTGCAGTCTTGAAGATAGTCAAACTGTCCATTCAGATCATTAGGTAAAAGAAAGAGTGGATCATATCAAGAAGTCAATTGATTTTGACCATTCTACTTATAGTAAATGATCAGACACCTCAAGGTAGCAAAATTTGGCCACTATTTTTATCCTCAACTAACCAATACTTACATGGCAAGGCAACACGGGTATGTGCCTGTTGTTTGGTGAACTGGTCTGTCTTTTCTAATGGGCTTATAATTTTCACTGGAAAAGGAGATGAATCAGAATTCCTATTTTAATTGTTTTAGAGAAAAGAATGTTTCTCTATGTACTGCAAGTAACAATTCTGAAATATTTTTTGTTATACAGTATATTCATCTAAAATAAATGATCAAAAATGTGTATTAATTACCAAATTCATGACCATTGTTATTTGTGGTTTTTAATCTCATTTTCTTTTCGTCAGGTGAAAGCTACGGTGAACTGAACGGCTATGGTTCTCAGCCTGTGAAAAAGAGAAATCCTATATCAAAATTTATGAGCCCAGACACAGCACAACGGCCTCGGATACAGATCAGTTTGTTGGAGGACTTTAGACGGGTTTCAGCAATTATAGATGTAGATATTGTTCCAGAAACACATCGGCGAGTCAAACTGATGAAAAATGGATCTGACAAACCTTTGGGCTTCTACATTAGAGATGGTACAAGTGTTAGGGTGACTCCGCAAGGATTGGAAAAGGTATCTCCTTTTTTTCCTTGACTTGTGCATACTGAGATCACAAGGAAGTGACGAACAGTTGTGTCAAGAGACATAATTTAGTGATTTAGGCTGACTGACTTTTTTTTTCATATGAAGATATTATCACTGCAAAATAATATAGTTAAAAAATAATTTTATATAAATTGACAGAAGCTTGAAATTGTTGGAGAAAAATTGGTACTGCCTAGGTTTCATCAATTAACCAGGCTATTTTTTAGGAGATGGGGGTAATTTATGACAAGGTATGAACTGAAACCCCTGTAAAGTGTTTTAGGCATTTTCACTTTTGTTTTGTGGGCAAAGACAGTTTGACAGATATTCATTGTCAGTGAGTGGAGGAGTTCTGTGTCTCAGAAGATATTACATAAAAAAATAAGGGAAAGAAAAAATCATTTTTGAAGACATTATCCATATGTCCTAGATATTGAACATTTTTGCTGATTGTTTTTTCTTTTCATTTATTATGAAGACTGCAGCATTCTGATGTTGACATATTGAAAGAGTAACATAAGTTCTTTGATAGGGGGACTAAATCGTAATCGTAGATTGCATGTTAGAATCGAACAAAACTTGAAAACGGAATTTTCTGGAGGGAGCAGGTGTTTGTGTAATGGTCACTCAGAAACTGTGCAGTCAGTCATTGTGTGTTGTGCAAGTTTGATAACCTCAATACCATGGTAAGTTTTAGCAAGACTGCATTTAGTTATTCTTGTGGTGTTTCCTGTGATTTACTGAATTTGTTGAATAGTCACAAATCATATCATTTTCATCAAGTGAAATTAAGGATATTATGAAAATCTAACATAATTGACAGGGGGAATTTAAAATCAGGTTATGCAGTTTTGAAAAATGTTGTAATTCTATAGGTTTATGTTATTCAATAGTTTTATGAATCTTACAGATGTTTGTGTCTTTGCTGGCACAGAGGCATATATGTAATAATTTTCTGTAAAAGATGTTTACAAAATCTTTTTTGCAGAGAGCAACTAGAATGGAAATCTTTTAAATTCAAATGGCAGCAGTGATGGTGACTTCCATAACAGTGTGAAAGGGATGTGTCATCAAATTTCCAAAGAAAAGATGGTTTCCAATTCCAGTTGCCAGTTCTTTCTTGTAAACATAAATTGCATGGTTGTTTTTAGAGAATATGCAGCTGTTTAGTGTCAGATGCCTTTATTTCTGTCTGTGTTTCAGGTGCCCGCAATATTCATCTCTCGTCTGGTACCAGGTGGTCTAGCAGAGAGCACTGGTCTGCTGGCAGTCAACGATGAGGTTCTGGAAGTCAATGGTATTGAGGTGGCTGGCAAAAAACTGGATCAGGTAAAATGTCAAGTTGGTCATAGAAGCTGCTGAACTCCATAATTTTTATCTTGTTATAAACATGTTTTTGCCCCCTCTTTTTATGTCAGTTCCTCCTCTTTTTTTTTGTTTTTTTTGTAGTTATAAAATCTTTTACTTCAAGCTGCATATGAGAAAATTACAAGAATGTTCATATCAAATTCTAAATAGTGATTGACACAGAAATTTTGTTCTATGATAGATAATTTGTTACGGAAGCAAAGTCAGTTGTAAGTAAATTATGACAAAATTTTCTCGACCATTTTGTCAGTTGGCTTGAGAATTTGCCTGTGTCTTGACTTTATCTTATGCAGTTGTTATCTTTTCTATGTTACTGTGAGAAATAACGGAAGAAAAGATTTATTCTTATATCAGCATGATAACATTTCAGCATTGTCATTGTAGAAATTAAATCTCGAGTGTGATACTGATTATACTTACAAATTTTGTAATCAAAGGTAATGTGATATCTTTTAACACCAAAATTTGCCCTGTTAGGATTTTTGATTCGTTTTATTTCAGATCTGGAAGGCTGGGTTTGCTTTAAAAATATCATCTTTGAGATCTTGGACATACAAACAGTTTAATTTCAATGGTATTTTCAAATTTCTAGGTGACAGACATGATGGTAGCGAACAGTTCAAATCTTATCATCACTGTCAAGCCAGTCAACCAGCGCATGACCCTGGCACCCACACGTGGAGGAGTTGGTCGTCATAGTAACCTTTCCTCTAACTCCCAAGTCTCTCACCAATCACAAGCTTCCAATGTCTCCTATCACTCGGCCAGGTCTTTTGATAGCGAGCCGGTGCCGGAGATGGATGACGAAGATGAAGTACACGATCACTTATCACCAACGGTGACGGAAGCTCCAGAACTGCCGGAATCACAGCAAGACAGAAGAGGCAGCAAAAGCTCTGGACATCTTAGCAATAAGACAGGAAGTGAAGGGAAGGGCAGTGAAGGCAAAGGATCAAACAAGGGCAGTGGAGGGAAGAAAACAAAAGCTGCAGATACACGGGGGGAGAAAGAAAAGGATGATCCAATTGTTACACTCTAGCAGGAGCAAAAACATTTTGGGAAAGGGGAGAAGGGAAGGGGGGGGGGGGGGCTTTAGATTGGAAAAGTATTGGGAAATACCTTGCCAAGGGCATATAGGATTGGATAGGAGGGCTATGGAAAGTTTGAGGTTGTGAATTTGTACTCTTGGATTTTTACCCTTCTTTTAGTTTGTTTTAAAGAAAGAAAAGAAATATTTTTTTATACTTTTGTTTATTGGATTCAATGTTCTGCTTTGTTTTTGTAGCTGTTAAGAGTGAAAATACTCATGGGAAGAGCATGAAGTTGATGGTTGTGACAATTTCTGGCATTTGACTAGACACGGGAAGGCTTGAGTAACTTGATTTTGCCCTTGTTTTTGTTCATGTTTTCCTTCCCATTTATTTACCATACCTTACTGTGTCCATCAATTCTATTTGACTATAATGGTTGTGCACTAATTATGGACTCAACACTTCAGCATTCCTTTTACTGTACAAGTTTTGTTTTGCATTAATTTGGACAAGAACTAGAGGAATATGCATATTATTTTTTATATATTTTTTCTTTCTTTTTTTTTTTATACAGAACAAAAAGCATATGTTCCAAACACAAATGTTCTAATTGCAACTTGGCAAAGAAGAGGAAAAAAATCCATTTATCTTTCATAAACATTTGTGTTGATTTATGGTGGCTTTTTTTTTTTTGGTGAGGAAAAGAGACATTGCTACTTTTTGACATTAACTGATAGGACCAGAAAATGAAAGCTTTTGTATGATATTGTGAGCAAGATATATGATGCGAAATAGAAGAGATATTCTGTGTTGCAAGGAAGTGAGTAGCAAGTCCAACTGTGGTGCCTTATTGTTAATACAAAAATGATTTTGTGTACCTCACACAATGGAAACTGAAGATGTTGAACAGTCAAACTCATGACGGGATAAGTCACATGTCTAAACGATTAATGAAAATGGTTTAAAGATCATTACTTTTTCTCTTTCACTATGACTATTTCATGAAAATGATAGATTTTGAGTACTCTTACTTTCCAAAAGATTATATGTCTGGTATCATTTCCCATAATTTGAAAGTGGCACCACGTAGAACAGATTTAATTTTCATAATATTAACATGTCAGCATATGCCTACACAGCATTTAATTAATGCCAGTATATGTAGGAATACATTAAAATTATCACAGATTCAAATCATAGTCACTTTGAAGATGACAGCCATTATAAGGTATTTGTGAAGATTGGGAAGGCTGTCATTTCCTTGTAAATTGTCATCTTGCATTTTAGTTTTTATCATTGGGAGGCTAATACATAAAGGAATGTCTGAGCTCGCAGATGTTTTCATTATGGGAATGGCCTTTGAATATTCTTAAATGTAGTACACAGTTGTCTTTGAATGAAGTACTTAACACTTCATTATCGATGAATAATATGAATTGATGCATTTGTACTGTTCAAGCTGAGCTCTGAGCCACAGAGTGAGTTAGTTTGCTCAAAATTCTGACCTGCTCTTTGACTATTTCTAGTTGCTGCATTTTGATTATATTTTAAACAGTTTTCCTGTTTCTGACTTAGGAGATATGCAGCCACTGTGGTTTTGATATGGTATCAGGATTTCCATTTTTTTGCTGAAGCTTTGGCAGAGCTACTTATGACAGCTGCTTTACTGTATTTTACTTCACCAATTATTTTGTTTCAAGCAGGTAACTCAAACTTTAGATTGTCCATATCACAAGCCAGAGTGAGATACAACAGACTATCTTATCTGTAGTCTGTAGTACAATATTAATCTTTTCTATTATATATATTGTTTCTAGGGATTATTTTTCATGTCACATTACCTCCCTTTGATAGGCACATGATATGTTGAACAAACTAAGTGAGATGGGGGGGGGAAGTCATTTTTTTGCTGAAAGATATACTATGAAATGTTCTGAGCGAGAGATTTGTGGTTTAATTGAAATGTTTCTTATTCTTTTCATAGTAATTACATCTATGTCTTCTCTGTTCAATATTTCATGTGAAATTAAAAAAAAAAAAGGGTGAATTTATTTCCTTCTCAAGGCTGCTCCAAAGTTTGCTCATCAGCCCTTTTATCTTGCAAAGAGAAGTAAAGTGGACCAGTGAAAAATAATTCCCCATTTAGGATAAAAAGTAATCAGAGCTGAATGTTGGCTTTATGTTGTAGTATTCCCATATGTTTGAGTGTTGGAATGGAATTCCCGTATATTTGAGTGAGGGGTTGAAATTCCTATGTTTGAACGGTGGACTGGATTTTCCATATGTGTGAATGATGTAATGGAGGGGGAACATGGTGATGACGGCTGTGACTGGGCTTAAAGCAGTTGATGGACCAGTTTATGAATCTGGTCTGAATAAGTTCTCATGTTTTGTTCTTCCATGTTTCTGGACACTTTCATGATTGGGTTTTTGCTCTGCTCAGTACATTTCCTCTTCCCAATATTTGACTGATTGTTCCTCAAGATGTTGTCTTGTAAAAATCCATCCGAAAACTTTTTGCATTCCCTTGTCAGTTCTTGAAAAGTGATTATTACACATCTTGAAGTTTTATCGTATCATACAAATTATAACAGCACGGGGATAAGCATCAGATAATTGCTCTCTGTTACAATCATTTTTGTTATGATTTGAATGGTAAGGCATTCCTGTTTCCAAAAGAAGTAAGGGAGTGTCCCTTCCTATCTCTTTTGTTTTGGTCACTTTTATGTCATATCCATGAGTGGATGACTAGTCACACACTAAGAATAATTTGCTTTACTGCTCAGTGTTTTACTCATATATAGTTTATAATCAGGGTATGCTGCTCTTTCCGTTGACCTGTGGTGGAGTCTTAGACCAAACCATTGTAGTAATAGAAGGAAGTGTTTGTTTGTTTGTGTTTTTTTTTTTTTTTTTGTGTGTGTATAAATTGTGCTCAGATAAAAACAGCAATATTTCACAGATAACTGTCGACCTTCCCACGTTCAAAAATGTTAGTGTGATATGGCCCACTGTTGAGGATGGGAACTAAATATTGGTCTTGATTATAAATGATAAATCCAGTCACTCCAAAGATAGTCAGTCATTTTTCATCACAGTTTTTGGTGTGCTGTCTTCCTTGTTCTTTCTCTGTTGCTGACAGCAGACCACTCATTCAGTCCAGTGGTCAATTATTCACTCTAACTAAGGGTCAGCAAATATCTTGCCTTCCACTAAGGAGTTGGCTGTCTTGTTCTCTATTTCCCGAGGAAAGGAAATTAGTTCTGTATTGCATTACAGGTTGTCTGTTTTCAATTTTGCTTTGTTTTGCTTTTCTGATGATCGGTTGAGACCAGACTTCTAAATTTGCCACACATTGTCTATGACACCATGAGTCAGTTACATCAGGGATGTCAAACTTCCCACTTTAGTTGGAATTCTGACTTTTTAGTTGTCGCTGACTTTCTTACTTTTGGCGATCAACTGCAGACTTATACTGAATCCATGAGACTATCTCAGTTTATATAGTTTGTGATACAAATTTCGCACAATGATAGTGAAACCAGAAATATGAAAGAGTTATCCTCATACCTCTGATGATAGTCAGATTTTGTTTGGGAAAGGTGGGGGGGGGGAGAATTTCTGACTTTTTAGTGAAAACATTCCTGTTACATAAACACTAGCAGCTATTTCAATTTGAAGACATATTCGGATTTATTGGATATCTCTTGCCAGTTTAGCTCTGTTCATGTTCTGAGGTGCATACTTCTTATCTTCCTCGTTGTCAAGTGGATGGTCAGTACTTTCTTGACTTTAACAACCCATGTGGATTTCAGCTATGCATTTTCTTGGATGTGGCCTTGAATGGAAGGAGATATTTGAAAGGGTTAGAGGTGAATGTTGAGGAGATTGGGAGGAGGTGGGAGAAAGGAAGGGAGGGGGGAATTAGTGATGTGTGATCTCAGTTGAGAAGAAAGGGAGAGTCTGAGCTTATTGAATTCAGTTGAAAGCCAAGACAGTGTTCATATTTGGGGGATATTGTTTTTGTAAGTACTCATTGATGTTGTCTGTGAGATAAGAGGAACAAGCCATCTCACCTTTCATTCTGCCTCTCTTTTACTGACCAGATCAAACAAGAAGTGTACTGTTCATACATGTAGCTTTGTACATATAATATTCAAAGTCTGCCATCATTTGGTACTTTTTTTGTTTGTTTGTTTGTTTTGGTAGTTTTTTTAAGTACTTCTTTCCTTTGTCTATAAGTCAGGCTATTCAGTTTTGACTGTTCTGTTTTTAAGTTCACCTGTCTGTCATTTGCTATTATGAAGTGACAAAATACTTCTAGATGGAAAATGAAGGCAGTCATTAAAGTTGAGATAGTATATATTTTAAACTTCATATAGAGTGCATGGCTTTTGTGGACATATCTCTGTGGTAAAAGGACACAAGAAGGCAAAAGAAAGGAGAAGTTTGGAACAAGAAAATATAGCTGCAGAAACATGTAACTGAAAAAGCTATGGCAACAGTTGTTTGGTATGTTTCATATCACTAGAAATAGACTACTTGTAACACTAAGGATAGACTAATGGAAACACATTCCATGAAGTTATACATTAGCTTTTTTTTAAATGATCAAAGTTGTACACAACAGAGCAGCTAATGTAGGTTGTGAGTAAGAAATGCATATTTGCTGTGTTTGCATTGTCTCATAGTACTGACCAAAACACTTCTTTTTCCTGGATGATGACGGCTGTGACTGGGCTGAGCACAGTTGATGGACCAATTTACCACTGAAGAATTGAAGTTCCATTATGATGAAGAAATATATATAGTCTTCTGAGAACAAAATGATAAGTAAGATGATAAATTTGAAACCCGAACTTGATGTATTATGCCATGATACTACATTACGCATTCCTTCTAGAAGCAGAAATGATGCATGAATTGTAACAAAAATCAACAACCTCAAGACAAATTAATAACTACATGGGAGGCCTGCCATCACCTTTCATGAGAAACTGTTTTTGTCATCATGTAATCATTTCAGAATGTGGAAATGTTGCTCATAACTTCTGATATTTCTTTTGCATGTAATGTAATTGTGCATTTAAAAAAAAAAAAAACTTTATGTAAAAAATCATGTTCACGACGTTAAAATCTAAGATATGTAGAAGATAATACATTTTCATGAGTTTATTGGAAACTTTAAGGATACAGATAATCCTGAACGTATCCATAGATTGTTTTGTTTAGTCAGCCATGCCTGCTTTTCCATTTTGTCATCTTTCATCATCAGATAATGATCTTTTTTACTGTATGATTAAATTTTGGTCAGTTGTTGTAATGGAGTAGAAAACCTTTGTTTGAGAAAACTTGCTCATGCATATTCTGTGTTTGCTTGTTAAGTCGCACATTTGTTCATTCCAGCTGCTCAAGATGAAGAAGCAATATTGGAGGAGATAAACATCTTATGTTAAATTTTGTAGCCAAAATTTCCACATATTTGTTCTGATGTCTGTTTTGCCTGTGTTCAAATTTATGATTTTGGTCAGCTATGGAAAGTCAGGTACCTGAGTGGCCAAAGAAAGCTTGTACTGTCAGTATCAAGAAGCCAGAATGTCACAATGATAAGATATGGATAAAATTTGGACAGAAAATTACGTTGGTGAGATCTGGACCAAATAAAAGTTACGATAACTAAATCTGGAAAAACATCTCAATAGCAAAATCTGCAAACATTTTTTTTACTGTAGTTAGTTATAGACCAAACTTAGTCTTGTCAATTCTGGACTAAAAGTTTTGGGAGTGAATCTTGGACACAAGGTTATTGTAGCTAGGTCAGGACCAGAAGCTTTTATAGCCAGATTTGGACCAAAAGTTACAGTAGCCAAGTATGGACAAAAAGTTGCAGTAGTAGATTGAAAAAAAATGTGACAGTAGCCAAATCTGGGCAAAAACAACAATAGTCAGATCTGAACAAAACATTTCAGTAGCTAAATCTGGACAGAAAGTGAATGGACAAACAGTTAGATTATAGAGATTCGATGATTGAAAGATATGGATTGAAAGTGACAATAATGAGATCAGGGCAAACAAATATAATAGCTAGAGGTTTTGCTAAAATTCAAAGAGCCAGATTTAAGAGTTTGATTTTTGAACACTCAACTGGCTGTGATCAAGACTATCATTACTATCAAAGGGATGGCAGTGTCAAGGAAAAAACACCTTGATCTACACTTTGATCTTATGGATACATGTGAACCGTCTAATGAACAGTCAGGACCTGTTCGTGTCCTGGCAGCAGTGACAGACATCTACTTGTTCTTCCGCAAAATGGAATCTTGCCTTCTAAACCATCTGTATTTATTAAGCTATTTTTCCGTCCTGTGAAGTGCTTGCTTGGAAGGACTTACCAAGCAATATTGCTGAAATTAGTCGTTAATATTCATGTTTTGTTGGGGGGGGGGGGGGATGGTTTTAAATGGTAAGTAAAGGTGACTAATTGATGTTATGTTGTCTTGTGACAAACATAAAGTGTTGATAAGCTTGGAAGTCATTTTTAATGTCACAGTACAGTTAATCAAATTAATTGTGATTATAGTAAATTTAAATGTCAAAGGATTTTCTTTCTTTTTTTTTTTTTTGTGAAATATGAGCAGCTGTGGACATATCGTTTGTTACATTTTTTGTTTTGTTTTGTTTTGTTTGCATTTATTGGGAAGCACTATAGAGCAATTCATATATCTTATCAAAAGGGTTTGGATTGTAATCTGTGAGCATGATGTTACATAATGAATGACTTGTCGTATCAAATTGATACAGCAATGATGTCTTGAAAAAATATAAACTTACTATGCGACTGCCTTGTCATATGAATTGTCATGTTGGGATGATCTGAGAAGCAGGACTTTTTTTTTGGTTGTTTTTTTTTTTTTTGTTAGTTCCTGCTGATGGGAGGGGAATGGGAAAAAAAGCTGGGAGGGGATGTTGCTTATAATCCTGTAACAGGTGTTTTTTTTTTTTTTTTGTTGTGAAGTGAAAAACAAATTTAAAAAATATATAAAAATGAAATCAATAATGACCATTCAGCATTTATACATTTCAGCCAGACTGTCGACAGTTCCACAATGTCATGAATAAACCTATACATTTCAGATGTATACAAGTGCATTGATGCTTGCATTGTATTCTTGTTACAGTTATTGGCTAGCCTATCTCTGCATTCCGTCATTTATCATATCACCCTAATACATACCCATTGAATATAATTCTACACGTACATAATTATATATATATAGTACATATATATAACATATTATACACTATGATTTTGATGACTGTACATGCTGTTATATGCAATCAATGTTAACTTTATACATTGTAGTGTTTGTAGCTGTAGATTATGGAGCAAAATTTTTAGCGTGTTGAAGGAGCCTTATGTAAAGAAAAGAGTGTTTTTGTCTTTGTGTCCTTGATTTTTTTTCTTCTTTTTATACTCATCTCTTTCCAGTTTGTACGGTAATTTTGAATTTTGTAAAATTGTTAAAAAAAAACATGAAGATCCCCGGAACATGAAGTGAGACATTCCTCCAATTAAGACAACAGCAGAAATTCCAGAGAAGGGTGTACTGTTGTTTACATATATGTCTCGTGCCCAGGGCAAATGAGTTGAAAGTCGATCGGGGAAATTTAAGTTACGGCCGTTTTTAGCTGTTTTCCGACTGAGATACTAAAATTTTTTATTTGTATTCCACAAAACGAAAATTCAGTCTTTTCTATCATGAATAGAAAAATTTGGTATCTGAGTTGGAAAATAGTTAAAAACGGCCGTAACTTGCGATTGCCCGGAGCGACTTGCGACTCATTTGCTCTGGGTGCAAGACATATAAATTCTGGACAAAGATCATGGCATAGATTTTTTTTTTTTTTTTAAATCCTCACATCTTTTGTGGGACGAGTCAATACATTCACATGTCGTGGGTCCACTGAGATAGCCACCCTATTAGGCCTTGCTGAAAGACGTTATGTAGTCATTACTTGTATGTTTGTGCTACCAAGAAATTTGAGGTGGATGTAATTTTTCAAGTACATGTATAAAGTTGTTGATATCAGTGGACAGAAACGTACACTTTGCACTGCTGTTAAATTTTTATTCGCTTCATCTCTTTCCTTGCCCAGGTCTTCAGTTTCAGCTGTTAATAATCCAGTTTAGACAGTGAAACCCAGTTTTGTTATCCAGCCGATTTCATACAGTTGCAAAACTTGTATTTCCTAGTCCATGCAGATGTGCAACAATAATGTGCAGATGGCCTGGTTAATTTTAATTTGTAAAGTCCATAGAAATATAAATGTACATGTATGCTGAAAGTGCAAAATATGATAAGTGATACTTCTGTATTCTCAGTCATAACCAATCCTGTCTGCAGTATTAAGAAGTATATGGAAAATATGTTGTTTTAGTTCATTCCTTCTCTATATTTTTGAATTTGCGTCTTTTTTTTTTTTTTGGTAGTGTTTAAACTTTTATGACACAGAATACTCCTTAGATTCTTTCTTTCGCTCTACTTTGTTACTGGTGGATCATGAGTGTGGACTGGTATGATATTTTCTGCATTCACAAATCCATATTTATAAAATTTTATACTGGCAACTTGATGGCTAAAATTCCACAATATGTCTGTGGTATACTTGAATAACCACCCCCCCTGGAGATCGAATGCTCCAAAGAAAATGTTAATCTTGAAATAAAAATATGAGCAGCACTGTATCTGTAACATTCAAGCTTTCGCAAAACCCTCATCCAAAAATATTTTTATACTGATTTAAGCAATGAACTTTTGATTGCATTCAGACTGTTTCAAGTGATATGTTATTTCTCAATGTTCCATTTCTTAGCATAGATTTGGACTGACATAACACGATATAGCAGGATTCTGTAGGGAAGAGTGAAGAGGTATTCTCTTACATGTATTTTTTCAATATCCTGCATTATATCATCGTCCAAAATGGTAGATCTTTGGCATTCTGTTATGTTTGTTTGCCTGACAACGGTACTAATCTCCTTTTTTTTACCCCTCTCTGTATTTCATGAACTCAGATCAGGTCTCTGTTGTTCCATCTCTATTTTTTGTATTTTGAGAAAAGTGATGTTTTATGTTTAGCAACTGTTTTTTTTTGCACATAGGAGACAGGACAAAATGCTTTAAAAAATCAACCTGTTTGGACAAATAAGTGAAATAATTACATTATATGTTAGATTTTCTATCCCATTTTCATATGACATATATCAGGGATGTCAACTTTCCTACTTTAGTAGGATGTCAGTAAATTCTGTGTTGGCCCAAAATCCGTTATTATTTACCATTTACATACTTCAGATTTATGTGTTGCTGAAGAATGCCAGGAACTTTTCCTACTTTTTCATGTAGACTTATTGACATCCCGTCCCTGATATATATCTCCAAATAACCCAGAAGTGGAGATAGAGCAACAAAGTACTGAGCTTGCGATTTGTCTTCTCCATAACCTTCCATTATGCACTAGAATTATTTGTATTTTGTTATTCACACCTCACTGTTTGTTTATTTGATCTGCTCGTTTTTTTACTCTCTACCATTTACTCGCCCTCTGCACCATCACTATGCTCGTAATATAGCAATGGTAGGTGAAAGATTTTCCACGTTCTTGACAGTCTCATGTGTATATTGACAGCATAGCTTGGGATAAGATGGCACTGTTTGCTTAAGAGTAATAGAAAAGTAGCTTTTGCTGATTTATGTTGCAGATATGTTTTTTCCTTCAAGGAATGGTAGTTCTAAGCAGGAGTGGGAGTTGTATAATTTTTAAGTCCAAAATAGAAGTATGGCCAAGTCAAAGAGGAGGCATTCTTTCTTCTGTGTTACGATCAGCATCATATGCAACTTAACTGGAAAACAAAATGATCATGATCTGTAGGAATCAATTAAATTAAAAGTATATCTGACTTTGGAAGTCTCAGATGCAGAATATTTTTTTTTTTTAAATCAATGTTATTATTTTCATTTGATTTCATTCTTTTTACATGTACCTTTAATTTTGAAGTTTGATACTGATTTCCAATTTCATCTTTTTTTCTTTTTCTTTCATTTTTTTTTTTTTTCTTCATCCTCTCACTCCTGGATACATGTATTGTATATCACATAGCTAGTTCAGCATCAGCTTTGTGCGGAGAGGTTTTGCTTACAGTCAGTTTTTGAATGGAAAGCTAAAATACACATGTAGTTTATTTGTTCACATATTCCAGTGTCTCGGCCTAACAGACATTCTTGTTTGTCCCGTCTTTGCACATGCTATGTATGTCCACGTCTACAAGTCGAGTCCATTATTTCAGTGTAGTATTTACTCCAAGAAAACTTGGCAATTGCACAGCAGCTTGGACCCAGATGTACACAACTATTTTTTACAATGCTACTTTTGTATATTCCTCAACTGACCTTAAAAATGACCAATGTACTATTAAACTATGATTGTACCACCCATATTATAGAAAGAAATGCTTAGTTTTGTCTGGTCATTTGATAATTTATACATTTGTCAAGATATGTTCTGTCTGTGTAATTTTGTTTCTGTATTTTGTGTGAGATTTTAGCATCCTGATGCAACGTGTTTATAGCTTAACTTTTCCTTTGTTTGTATACCAGTGTGCGTTTTAAATTAAACTAGATATATATGTATGAAACGCCTCCTGAATAAAAAGTGGAGTCCAAAAAAAAAAAAAAAAACGTTCCGAAAAGGGGTGGTTTCAGCTTATAATAGAAAATAATGAATGCAGATAGGCCTCGGTTACCCCTAATTAGAGGAGTGACAGAAAAAAAAACAAACAAAAAACAAACACTGAAACGAGACATATATCACCAGAATACCAAGTTTTGAAAACGTTCTATTTTATTAGTGCACATTTGTACAAATCAGTCTCCAAGCTGCAACCGCACAACTGTAAGAAACGAAAACAGAGCTATGAAAAGGTTTTGAAATGAAACCATCTTTTGTTTTTACAATCTCCACAAAAGAGGAAAGAAAAAAAAAAAGTGACTTAATACTTCTTAAAAAAAAAAAAAAAAGAGAATTAACTATTTGACACACCACATACAATTTTTAATGGTCATAAGACATAAATATACACTTGAAAGTGAAAACAACATTTAGCATTCATACTTGGCAGATTATACGAACAGGAATATAACTGTTAATATTTAATCTGACATAACGTTCCACTTACTCTCACTATCTTTTTCCTTTCCTATCTCGCTATATCTTTTTTCACACAGGTCCTTTCGGCTATTTTGGCTTGCAATCCTAAGAAAATAGGATTATCTCGGCTTAAAATGTGTCTGTCCTGTTTTCGGCGAGAAGGATTTTTGGGGGGTAGAAATTTCGGAATTTGGAAATTTTGCCCAGATAGTTATGTCTAAACCCTCTTTTCATCCGAACTTTAACTGCCAAAGATTCTTTAACGTGTGTAACTTACACATCGGATGTGCGAAATATAGTCGTCTTTATCCGAGGAGACTAGATTTCGGACTTTTATAGAGATAGCATGGGGCCATTGAGCCGCTGAAAAAAATATGCGGGCTTTCATATTCAAATCCTTTCCATCTCCCAGTATCAGGATCTGAAATTCGAACCTGCGATGTTTAATGATGTGAATTTTTCGCACAATAGCAGACGCTTAACCACACGGCCATGAAGATCCCTCCCACTTCCATTTATCGTTTTGCCTCGAACCTTACCTTTCTCCCATCGCTACGTTCACCCAGCATTCTGAAATCTTGTTCGTATTAATCCCTTATCTTACACACGGTGCATGATTCTATATCCCTGACACTTGCGGCACTTTCCTTGAAACAAAACAAAACAAAAAACAAAAAAAAAACGCACATACGCTCAGGCAAACGTCTTTCAAGCCATATTCAGTTGAAAACGACAATGTCATGTCACAAATAGAGCAGAAATCGCAAACATGAAAAGTTCACTAGAAAAATAACAAAATCTCTGTAGTACAGACATCCATTGGGCAGAGTTGTCACTGAATACAGGCTACAAATTATAATGATTTGCCATATGCCAAACCATTTCTGTCATAGCGCCATTCATTCTTCACCGCGGTTAAATTCTGTGATTTTCCGAGACACGCTGAAAAGTTCATGATTTTTTTTTTTATATCAAAACATGTGTACATACAATGTATGAGGCCATTGTCAATCTATTGATTTTGCATACGTAATAGCTCTGAAAACAGACATAAAAAACGAAACAAAACAACAACAACCAAAAGCAAACAAAACACCCCCCCCCCCCCAACCAAACACAACGACAAAACAAACAAAAAACATTGAAAATATCTCCTCCCCCCCCCCCCAAAAAAAAAAACACTTGTCTTCTCCCCTCTCTCTCTCCTTCTCTCTCCCTCCTTTCCACCCCCCCCCCCTAAATATACATAGACTAACACCTTGTAACAACTACAAGAACTATAAACATTTAAATTTGTTTTCACAAGAGGTATAAAAAAAAATAGTAGGAAACAAACAATGGGGAGGGGGGGGGGGTTAATTCACATGACCGGAAAATGGTTCATTCTGACAGCAATATAGAAAGGGATTCTGTTTCATTTAAGATTAAACGACAACAACAATAGATAAATGAAAAAACACGCAAAACAACATTAAAATCATAAAAACCTGTACTTTGGCGCACAAGGCATAAACATTGTGCCGAGTTGTTTATTATAAAAATGTCCCATCAAAAAAAAAAAAAATGTTCATCAGGAAAAAAATAAATTCCATTAAAAAAAAAAAAGAAGAGGCTTCCAAGGACAGGTTTTGAAAGAAACAAGCCGAAGAACGAAGAACGAAACAAAATAATAATATGACTGAAAATAGCTGAATAATGTAGATACACATTTATTCGAATGTTCATTTAAATTTAAGTCATGAGTTTACAGTGTAATAAGCTAATTAAGTAAAGATGTGTCAATGCTAATTCAGATCAGATCAATGTAAGGCAGTTGAACCCACTGAGTCGAGATGTCAGGAAATCATAATTTTCTCTCTTGTGATAAGACAAGTAAAATTTAGTGTTTTCCAGGTGGATGAGGGACACAAAAACCTGCCTCAGACATTCATTTTCAGACGTCATAGTTTTATGAATGTTTGTTTGGTTGGTTGGTTTGACTACTCATCGATTGATCTCAGACGAAGAGACATGACTTTAAATGAAATAACCGTACTATGACTTGATACAGTTCCTACATCGGTTACATAGTTGCAATAAAATTACAACGTTGTTTAGGTAACTACGATTTAAGGACTCGACAGAAACTGTCTTTAAGACAAATTTGATCAATGTATCCCCAAGGCACATACTCGTGTATAGTCTAAAATTTTAAAAAATAAACAAAAAGAGACTACAATGACATAATATGCACTTCAAAAACTGTCGACTATTAGCAACATTTGGGTGTGAAACATGCCAATAGACACTCATAATTTTCTTATTTCACAGCGTTATGAAAAGGGCAGTAACATGTTCCTTTTCATGTCGGTAATAATATCTGTGCAAAACAATCCTAATTATTTCAATCACACGGATCTTACGCCATAAAGATACCAAAGCAGAAAGAAATGCATTTATTAGAATTTATCAATCACTTTTAAATCTAACATTGAAAAAACCCACATACATGAGCTACTTCAATCTAACTCATTTCACACACACAAATCCTATCTCAAAATTAGGCTATGTTTCCACCAGAGATTCTCGGTTAAGATAAACCCACCAAAACGAGCTTTGGTTTTCCAATAAGTAGGCCTCTATTACTCGCAAAAATTTGCTCTTCCTATCGAGAGCTCCTGTTGGCAAAGTAAGTTATCAAGGAAAGCTAATTTTTTTATGAAATCTCTGCTATTAAATATAGAATCTTAAAATACTGGCCAAAAACACGGTTTATATATTTAAACGGGAGTGACTGAACACGAATATGCTATCCATTTGGAAATATTCACATAATTATAATTTATTTACATTCTTTTCCCTGTTCTTGCCAGGACCTCCAAACTAAGTCTAGAAACAATAATTGTTTAAGTGCACAAATGCTATATTCATTCGTTTTGAAGGGCCCATATGAGCCAGCTGGTGGAATCAAACACTGAGCGACTAATTTGTTAGACAAATCATTTAGGTGACTAAAAGGTTTTCATCAAATTATTTAGTAAGCTTATCACTGTGAAGTTTAAAAGCCATGTCTATCTTCCTTTACAGACTTGACAAGCCTTTCACATTTGCACATGTCTGTCCACAGATCTATTTGGCTTCAACATTTATAGACATCTATAAAATTTATCATAGTATATTAAGGTAATTCTAATGACATCAAAAATTATTTACAAGAAAAAAAAAATGTAAATATTGAAGTGTAAGTTGTGAAATAAATAATACTTCATAACAACACTGGGCCTTTTGACCAAATACTTGCATAGTGTACATGTGAAACACTTTTGTAGGGTCAAAATGGCTAAAATATACATGATACTGGTCAGGTGTCAAGGCACATCAAACAAATGGATAGAATACCACCAAAAAAAAAAAAATGTGCTTCGTTGCTGCTTATAATCGAAGGACAAATGGACGTATGATGTTGTATCTTCATAAGTTAGCATGCCCTAATGTGTGAAATATCTTCATAAGTAGAAATAACACATAATAAGGGACAGATATCGGCATGATGTTGAGAACTGGATTGACAGAAAACAAAACAAGTGTAATTTCAACAGTTTTCGTGTACAATGTTTGCTTTATGAGTGCATTGATAATAATAACACAATCATTCGTTACTAAGGCAAAAAATGTAAATACTGATTCACTCACTCATTCACTTGTTCACTCAATCGGTCAGTCAGTCAGTCAGAGTCAGTCAGTCAGTTTCTCACTCACTGATTCAATAAGTCACTGACTGACTGACTGTCTCACTCACTCACTCACTCACTCACTCACTCACTCACTCACTCACTCACTCACTCACTCACTCACTCACTCAC
>JBCAUA010834933.1:0-13974 GCA_038406235.1 Peronia verruculata
GATAGATAGATAGATAGATAGATAGATAGATAGACAGATAGATAGATAGATAGATAGATAGATAGATAGATAGATAGTTAGATAGATAGATAGATACTTCGAAAAGGACATACTATTAGGCAGCCCTGCCTTTGCTAACATTTTTATTTTTACGTCAACCTAATTGTTTTAACATTGTAACTTGAACATCTCAGTTTAAGAACAAAGGAAGGAAACAACTTTAAGCTTAAAATGAAATGCGCATAGCAGCATTAAATTTAAAAATTAAGAGTGACAGTATCTTTTTAAAAATTACCCCGTACACGACTTATTCTGATTTCAGTCGTGTGGTCAAAAAACATCTCAGTGTCTTGTATTTTTTTTAAGCTTGTTTTAATCGTGGTAAAAATATTAGAAATTTTAATTCTCGGTTATAATATTATAGTTTTACCACACCCATTTGCTTCCTACATATTTTCTACGCCTTGTGTTTTGATAACTCAATCTTCTACTGAAGAGGACCTATTTCTACTTTTGCATTTTGAAATCTGATCCCCGAAGGCTGCACAGTGGCGGACTGTGGCGTGGCCCGCATTATTTGCACATCTTGGTGCGCGGAACAATGGGGTTCGTGCTGCGCCAATCACAGGGCTCTCTTGGAGAGCGGATGGGTTATCTGTGCAAACCAAGGTCTTTGTCAAGCTGAAGAGGGACGTGTGCCTTGTAAAGAAATAAAAAACTGTCCTAAGTCAAACTGCGTATATGTGTGTGTGTGTGTGTGTGTGTGTGTGTGTGTGTGTGCGCGTGCGAGCGCGCATATCGTTCATGTTTCAAATAAAAAGCCCAGGAATTCTTTGTCGAATTTTCTGTCTATCCGTCTGTGTGTGTATATAGCTCTCTATCTTTCTCCTCTCTCTCTGTCTGCGAGTCTGTCTCTATGTCTCTCCGGCTGCCTGTTTCTTTGTCTGTCTGTCTGTCTATGTGTCTATCAACCTGTCTGTCTGTCTGCCTATCTCGTTAAGATGAAACTCCCCAAAAATTTATCATGCTTTTTACTTTTGTGTTGTCGTTGAGCGTATGCCGTTTTTCCGTGTTTTAGTTGTTCAATTTTGGTCTAATCTGATCTATGACTGTGTGTGGCCTGGAGATTGACCGGGAGGGAGATGGGATAGGGGAAGGGGAAACGGAGGAAGCGGAATCGTCAGGGTAGAGGGGAGTGGGTAAGGGGAGGGGAGAGAAATCCGTGAATGTCTGTAAGACTGGGTATGGTTAAAGAAGTAGGTCTGAGAAACATGGCCTAAATAAAAAAAGTTGACTTAAAACACGGGTCTGGCCGCGAGCAAGCCTGGAGAACAAGTTTGGTTTTCGCACAAAGAAAAACTGCTCTCCCTATAAAACCAAAGCCTACTACTCTGACTTTTCCCTTCGCACAGCTTAACGTGTCTCTCTCAGATGTCCAGACTGGATCGTTTTCTTTTCGGGAAAAATCTGGAGTTAACTACTGTCTTACTTGTCAAGAACTACGCCATAGGTAGAGGACATTAACAGATATCCAAGGACAGGTGAGAATATATCGATCTAACAAAATAACAATAAAGTAAAAATTAATACTCTCTGGCTTTCACTATTATCAGTGAAAAGGGGTACGACTATAATATAATTATGACGATCAGCCAGAATGTGTCAAAAGTCATTGATAGATAGATAGATAGATAGATAGATAGATAGATAGATAGATAGATAGATAGATAGATAGATACATACATACATACATACACAAACAGACAGATAAATAAATAGACAGATGGCAGATGCCACAGATGGTCAAACAGACAGACATTTAGACTGACTTAATACTGGATGAATGGAATGATGGATGGATGGATTGAATCAGACAAATGGACTAGATGAAGAAAGAAAAAAAAAAAAAAAGAAGAGGCAAAAAACAAAACAAAACAAAAAAAAAAGAGAGAGAGAGAAAGAGAGAGAGAGAGAGAAGAGAGAGAGAGAGAGAAAGAGAGAAATCAATTCATTCTCATTCCAACCACAGTTTCAATCCATCTTTCTCATCCGGTTCTCTTTGCTATTCCTCTGACATACAGTTTGAACTGAAATCCCCAAAGGTGACTCTTTCAGTTAGCTTACAACAAACCAGGACAACACTGAAAACTACATTTAATACCTGGTTTTTCTCAAGTTCTATTCTGCAGCATTAATTCTTTGAAATCTGACCATGAAAATCCTCAGACAGAATGCAACTAAATTCCCTTCCTGGTTCCAAAAACAAACAAGCAAATGATTAAATACTAGAAACAAATACATGTAAATGAATGAATTGATAACAAAAATAAATGATATACTTTTTTCTTTATTTCTAATATTATTACTAATATCATTTTTTAAAAATTGTATCAAAACAAAAAAAAAAAAAATCCACATAAACTGACACATTTGCTATTTTATCACTAGGGATGTCAATCTGTTTCAAGTAAAAGTAGGAAACCTTTCGCCCTCTACTTTTTCTACGCCAAATTCTAACGATAACATGTAAAAACTGCAGTTTTTTTATTCAAGAAAAAAAATAAAAGGCGAGCAAAGAATCTGATAAGAGCCAAAAAGTCTGTTTTCCTACTAAAATAGGAAGTCTGACATTCCTGTGTCACTGGAAAATAAGAAAGAAGCTGGACAAAAATAACAGAGCCAGTAATATTATTCAGAATTTCAATGGTGAGAATTTACTACATTACAAAGATGAACTTAAATCAAAGAATTCTTTGTCAGCCTCAAATTTTGCAGATTTAGAAGTAAGACTGAGCTGCTGCTGCTGAGGGCATGATCAGCTGATTGATGGACAACCAATTCCTCCACTGATAACTACTTCACTAATCGAGGACAAAGTAAGTGATCTGAACAGCTTTCATTATCTCTGACTATTCATGGTGAAGTGCTAGTATCTGCCCTATCTATATAATGTTTCCTATAAATAGTTTACAGACCCTGTGATCTAATTGCATTGGTTAAAACATCTTGATAGCAAAAATACTTAAGTCCGGGATAATTTGCTGCATTGTAGAAATATTAAAACAGAAGGGGAAAAAAAAATTTGTACAATTATCATAACAGAGAACTCGTAAAAGTAATTTAGTAATTGTGATAATGTCACAACACAGAAATCAGAATCTCAAAATTTGACAATGCCTAAAATTGTTCTGCAGTTAGATACACATAATAAATAAAACAAAACTCTTCAAAACCCTGACTGGAGAAGTCTAACAAAGCATATGATTGAGATCACTAACTCATTGACCCAACACCCAGGAATGCTAAAACAAAAATGCTGAAATTATACTGTATCTTCATGCTTATATTTTGCAATGCTACGTTCTCATTAATATCAAAAGATATCATTCATACAACCTACACACCTGAATGTGAATGTACATCCATCTTGTAAATTTAAACGACCAGGAAGTTTCTATTAAATCACTGATTTATTTAGATGTTACGTTACATACTATATACATCTTTCAAGGCCATCTTGAGAAAAGTACTACAGCCAACACAAGACACTATATTTATATTTCAATACTAAAGGATCTCTGTACTGGTAACATGAGTCACTTATTTGGACTGATGAAAAGGGCAATTTTATCTTTGGCTTTAGGATTAAAGTTTTCTTCACATTCAACTGCAAAAGAATTAATCATTAAAAAAAAAAAAGCTATATTCTCTTGCTGACCCTGGGCAAGATTGAGATGCCTGATGGAAATTCTGCTTTCCTGATACAACATAAGACAATTTTTTTCATCCATCAGTGTTACTGCAGTACCGGTATGCTAAAGTCACTGTAGCCCATCCAATATCTCTTCATTCTCTATTTTTTAATGTTGGACATTCTTAACAAATTTTAAATGGATCTACTGAAAAGACATTGATAACTTGCTAAGATTATCTAATCTTAAGTTTTATTTATCCCCCTACCCCATCGCTTGTTTTCTTTCTTTTTTTTTTTGTTTGTCCTATTTATATGGCATGAAGAGAGAATGACCATCTTTATAATCATATATTTATCATTTATGTATCCTGTTAGCATTCTCTATGATATGTGTAATCATTTCATCCCAGCCTTAGGGACATGTCACAGACAAGGAGGAATATAAACATAACTATACATTAGCTGCTATTTCACCCAAAATGTCCACACCCATTTTGTGAGATGAGCACTGAAGTGGAACTTATACAACTGAATGGTTCAGTGAACAAGCACACTGATACTCTATTGATCCTCTTACATGATATATTGCCTCCTCTATGTTTATAGAAAAATAATGTATATAATATATATAATTATGGGACAGATGTTTGTGCTTCCAGTTATGGTTTCCACACATCAAATGTTAACTAATTCAACCCCTCTTTAATACCTGATTTCTTAAATTACTAATACATTTCTAATGGCTGACCGAGCCTTGACCATGAAAGAAACATGTCTTTGCAAACACAGTCTAGCCGAGAATGGTGTATGATATCACTGTTGTTGGCTTTTGGTTTCTAAATGTAAGGAAAAGCTCTAACCCCTACATTAAACATTATCCTTACACAAACAGAGTGGTTGAATAGGATTAATTGTGATATAGGAACTGAAAAGGCTAGGAATTAAAGTAGGATTTACATGTAGATCTAGATAGGAACATACAGGTTTTGTGTTGCAAAGGCAAAGATTCCTGAGTCTGGGTGAACACTAGCAGATCCCTCGGGTGGCGACTGGGTACATATGAATTTTTTTTTTTTGTTTTTCAAAAAAAGGAAATCTTCCCGATTCTGACCATAAGCAAATAAGAGGGGTGGAGACTGGGTAGATAAAAACATGTAGGTTTTGTTTTCTGTATTGCAAAGGGAAATCTTCCCGAGTCAGAGTGAACACAGGCAGACCTCTGGAGTGGGGACTGGGTAGATCAAGGGGTGTGGCAAAACACATTATCACGGATGAAGTCTGGATGGACTGAACGCTAGGCTGGGCCTACATAGAAAGTGATAGATTCTATGGAATGAAGACAGATGGGCGAATGAAAAAAAGAAAGAAAGATGAACCAATGTGTGGGAACGGTGAAATAGAGGATGGGGGGGGGGGGGGGTCGAATTTTTTCTGCCCTCATCCAAAGCTTTTCATTCCTCATCAATCAGGCTGCGACTTGCTCGTGAATGACACGGCCGTCGAATCGATGGGATACAAGGACGAGACGCTGGCCTCATCCACTCAAACAACGAGACATTGATCGATGAGCAGCGATGCAACTTTAAGCCCTGTGATGGTAACAGTAACAGCGGTATAGCAACCGTCTTCAATAGCAGCAAAAACAGTCATGCCCTTTCTAAGTCAATGACAACTACTGCTGTGTTGTTTTCTCCTAGCATATAATAATGGTAGGCCTACTTACCTCAGCTCCGAAATGATCCTTCGCTAATTCCTTGAAATGTTGTACATCGATGTATCCGTCCTTATCGACATCACAAAGGTCAAAAATTTCTTTGAATTTGTCACTGAATTCCGAATGCTCGGCTTCCATAGCCTACCCACGGTGCTCTGTGTTGATGAGTGCACCAGACGCCGCCTGAATCATGCCGTTCAACCGTTTTATTCCAGCGAGCGAGTCAACTGTTTGACACACCTTCCCACCCCGCGTGTTGTCGTCTGTCCCCTCGTCTGTCGCACAAGCCGCTTCACCGCCAGCAGGTGTGACGGGCAGGATGCCAATCCGCTAGCAAAAACAAAATTGGGTCAATTATTTACCTGGATGTTGTGTCAACATTTATACAAACCACGCACGATAACTTGACATTTTGTTCTAACTAATTGTTTATACTAATATTTCACAGTTTCTGCCAAGAATAGTTGGCAACAAGTGAGATGTTTAATCGGGTTTGATCGATGTCAACAGTACACAAATGATCGGTCGCTAAAGCGGAGCACACACCTGGCGGATGAAGCAGAAGATTCTATAAATAGCGGCTGATCGCCTGTCGCTTTCGTGTTTGCAAACAAGAGGCCCACAATGCTGATTCAAAGACGTGCGTGGGTAAACGGACCAGAACGAAAGAAAGAAAATTGACCATTAAAAAATTATGTCCTGTTATTGCTCGACGCCAGCGGTCAGGAAATTTAACGATCTCGCGAGACGGATACCGGTATTGGGGGTTTTTACACGCGGATGTTGAAAAAGAAAGCAAAATCGACTGTCATCACCGCAGTTGGTTGTGTTCTTTCGGTCAGGATTTGGGGTTGCTAGAGACGCAGCTGTGCAGCACCAAAGACGCATACATTGTTAAGACAAAAATATTTGCAAGTAAACTGCAAACAACAGACCTCATTACAGTAATCCTATTGCTATTATGATAAAAACTGTAACTGTCATAAACTCAAACGGTAGGATGAAAGTACTAATGGTAGGAACCATTCCCCCTAAGGAACATAAAGCAACAGGAGCAACGAACCCGTTAATAATAACAATAAAAATAGATGGATAAATAAATAAATAAATAAACAAAACAGGACACATATTAGATGTTTCCCGACAATCATAATCAAAGGCACCTACTAAACACAATCATAATCGCAGTGGCTCTGTGGTTTGGCGGCTGCTCATGGAGAAAACAGGCCGGGATCAGCTCGCCGGTCCTGCATCGGGGAATGGAAGGACACTAAGACCGAAATCCCGCATTTTTTCAGTGACTCAACGGTTCCCTGGCTTCCTGTGGGTACGGAAGCCCGACGTCTAGCCTTCTCGGATAAGGGCGAATATATTTCGGAGCTCCCGTGTGTACATTACTTCGGAGGTCCCGTGTGTTCGTTACGCACGTTAAAGAACCCTTGCAACAAAATTTCTCAGCCAAGATTGGCAACCTCTAAGAAGCCGAGGTAATCCTATTTTCTAAGAATTGAAAGGCTTAAGAAGAACAAACAATCACATTTTATGCCACTAGGAGAAGAGTTGAATTGAAGACAGATTATCTGGCATTTGATGTGGGCCTAAGCCAAGAACAAATTGAGACCAAAACAGACCAATAATGGTTGTTGCCTAATTTAACCAGAAAACAAATAAAAACGAAATGCACAAACAGCAGAGATTTCTCTGCACATCCCCCCCCCCCAAAAAAAATACAGCATACATATGACATAGTTTTGCAGGTTTCATTTGCTAGGAGAAAAATTCGAGTTGTTATTCTACTGATAATTTCAAAAACAGACAGCGAGGAAAAACTTGATTTATAATTACTATGTTATATGTGTGATTATTATGAGGCAGACTCTAAAAGAATTATCATTTTTGTCGTGGATAAGATTAATGTTTCTTTTCCAACGCTTGTGTTATCGTGTTGTGTTATGTATTACGTTATTATCGTTTTTGAGGATTGTGTTTTTAGTTCATGCCTTTCTTACTGAGTTTGGCACAATATGGCCGAGATCGTGTTGATGTTATTGTGCCGTTAAACCCCAACATAAACCGTCATCTCAAAAGTTAAACATCTCCTATCATCTTTGTTCGTCTTGTCTTGTTGTTTATTCTTATTTTGTGTTTGTTTGTTTGTTTGTTTTTCTTGAGTCTCCTCTAAGACAGTAGGATTATCTCGGCGTTTAGAAGTTATCAATTTTCGCTGAGAAATTTTGTGGGTAGAAATTTGGAATTCGGAAATCTTGCCCGGACTTAGCCTACTCTTTCATCGATTTTAAACTGCCAAGGGTTCCTTAACGTGCGTAACGTACACACGGGACCTCCGAAATATATTGGCCTTGTCCGAGAAGGTTAGACGTCGGGCTTTCCCCACCCCCAGGAAGCCAAAGGACCGTTGAGTCACTGAAAAAATGAGGGTTTTCAATGTTCGTGTCCTTCGATTCCCCGATCTGGACCCGCGAGTCGATCCCGGCCTTGTTTTCTTCATGAGCAGATGCCAAGCCACTGCGCCCCCCCCCTTGTCTTATCTGATCTTATCTCTTACTGTCTTGTCTGGTGTCTCTCTCTGTCTTGTCACCTTTAAATGATTTAAATGGATCGGCTGGGAAAAAAAAAAAAAAAAATTTGCATCTTCAATGTGAATAACTTGTCTGTGGGTCTGTGGAGAGTGAGTGCCATTCCAGCCTCCCGACACACCCACGTGGAGCTAAGGTCTTTTTTTTTATTTTTTATTTTTCTTCTTTTGCCTTTTTTTTTTTTTTTTTACCTTGTTACCATTAGGCTATAAGCTTTACTTCTGTTATAATTTTTTTCTTCTTTTTTGACAACTCTCCACTCTCTTACCAAACAAAACGGCGTATCCACCACAAAGAAAGCACATTTAAATAAATTTTTAAAAAGTTTATAAGCCCAATTTTAAAATTTTTGGCCACTGTGTAAATCACCAAGGTATGTTTGTACGTACTTAAACCTACAGAACTTATCGATGACGTCTGCTGCTACGACCTGACCTGATCACAAGCCGAGATAGCCCCCCCCCCCTCATCCAACCCCATCCCCCCTTTTCGGGTAGCTAATAGGCTACTCAGTCATGTCTATAAACCTATGTACCGTATGCGATTGCGTTTCATTACGTTATTATGTATGAGAGCATATCTCGGATCATGTCTGCATACCATGTTATGAATATGTACGGACTTTGTTGCTCCTGTTTGTTTTGAGGCATATTTTGTGTGTGTGGTTGGGTAAAACATTCTGGTTCTGTAAAGCACTTCCAGCCCTCTGGAGGTGAGGAGCTATGTAAATGTCCTTTATTATTATTACTACTATTAAAACATTAAGTAATATAAGATAGTCACTTAATGGACAGATTGAAAAGAAAGTCACTGGCATATTTAATTACGAAAAACTCGGGATTATGAAGGGATACAAAGACCAATTTGGGACCATTTTAAAACCTTAAAGTTCGTTAGTGAGTGCAATTTGAACCACCAAGGGCTGATGTGACCAAATAGTAGAAGTATTGTGAAAAGCAGACTGAAAGCATTCATTTCAAGGGAAACAATGCTTTAAATGAAAAGAAAAAGCCAGTCATTGACATGTTTAATTGGGAAAAACTTGGGTTTGTAAAGAGATAGAAAGATGAATCTGGCATCTTTTTCAAGCTTAAAATATCCTCTATCGAATGCAGCAAAGCCAACCAAGGCTGATGTTACACAATAATATGCAACAAAGAAGATTGTGAATAACAAACTGAAGACAGTCAGTTCAAGCTTGCTGCTGTTGTTGTTGCTGCTGTTGTTGTTGCTGCTGTTGTTGTTGTTGTTGATGCTGTGGTGAGTCAGTTCAAGGGAAATAATCATTAATATGCACAGAAAGCGAGACAATCGTATCTATCACTGCGAAAATCTCGGATTGTGAAGAGATACAAAGACCAGCTTGGTATTGAATAAAAGTTTAACATGTCCTCTATTGAATACAGTTTAAGCCATTGTGGGATGATATCACCAAATATATATATTCTGAAAAACAAATTGAAAGACAGTCACTTTTAATGAGACAATGTTTTAAATGGACAGACTGAAAAAAAAGCAAGTTATTGGCATCTTCAGTTGTGAATAACACGAGTTTTTGAAGAAACACAGAAATGTATTTTATACCATTTTTGATATCATTAGATGGTAGGAGCACAAGTGAAACAAAGAAAAAGATTGTAATGGCCAAAGAATCATTCCAAAAAATAAGATCAATATTAATGAACAAAAATAGATCACTTGCCACTAAAGTGAGAGTCGTGAAAACATATGAGTGGTCAGTTCTTTTGTAGGGATGTGAATTCTGGACAATGAACAAAGAAATAGATAGTGGACTAGAAGCAAACAGAGATGTGGTTCACGAGAAGAACATTGAGAATACAATGGAAAGAGAAAAAATCGAATGAGTCGGTGCTGAAAGACTCAAATCTGAAAAGATCACTAATCGAAATGGTAAGAGAGAGGCAACTGCAATTTCTAGGACACATCTGTCGCAACAGGAGCCTGGAATATCTGGCTATCACAGGGAAGATAGAAGGTAAAAAAAAGCAGGGGTAGACAAAGAAAAACCTACACAGAAAGTCTAAATTCATGGAAAACAAACAAACGTCATGACAACAACTCTTTCTTGAGGTTGGCTGATAACCGATTCGAGTGGTGAACCGTGATCACCAATGTCTGTTCCAGACAAGGCACCAAATGATGATGACCTTTTTAAAACTTAAAATGTCCTCTGACGATCGCAGTTTGAGTCATCAGGGGATAATGCCACCAAATATCATCATTATCATCATCATCGCTCCCGTAGACCAGTCGTCCTTTGGGGCGCCTCAGATCATCTAACAAACAGCTTCCTCCATTTCTCCCTGTTCTCTGACTTTCTCAAGGTGTCTTTAAGCTCCAGACCCGTCCACTCTCGTATGTTGTCATCCTATCTCTTCTTTTGTCTGTCTCTTCTTCTTCTTCTTCCCGAAACGATACCGTGCAATATCGTCTTTGCAAGGCCTGAAGATCGCGTGACATGGCCCCATACCACTCAGTTTACGGCATTTTATTATAGTTAGAAGATTGGAATATTTTATTCTGAATTCATCTCGCAACTTCTTCATTCGTAGTGCGATCTCTGAATGTGATACGAAATATAGGTATCTCTCTCTCTCTCTCTCACACACGCACACACACTCTCTCTCTCTCTGAGAGGGATACAAAGACCAATTGTAAAGACCATACAAAGACCTCTCTGAGAGAGAGAGAGAGAGACCGTTCCTACAGGGGAAACTGCTTTAATGGATAGGAATAATTGATAAAATGCCAGCCATCCGCATGTTCAGTTGCAAATTACTTGGGTTTGTGAAGAGAGACAAAGATGAATTTGGTGCCGTTTCCTAACTCTAAATTTCTGTCGAATGCAGTTAGGCCAGCCAAGGCTGATGTTAACATAACAGATACGATTGTGAAAAATAAATAAATAATAAATAAATAAATAAATAAACTGAAGACAGTTCAAGGGAAATAATCATTAAAATGCACAGAAGGAAAGCCATTCGCATTTAGCATGGCGAATTATTCGGGTTTCTGAAGAGATACAAAGATCAAATGAATATCGTTTTAAAACTTAAATGTTCCATATCGAGTGCAAATGGAGTTATTGGGTACTGTTACCTTGTTTTATTTTGATGATTTAAAAGAAAAAAGAACCAATCCTGGCTTTTATAACCGAGGCAGTTTTGTCTTTTGCAGAGACACTTTGCAGAGTAGTGTAGGAAATAGACCACCCTAGTTTCAGACAAAACAGTTACGAGCCAGTGCATGTACGAAGAAACAAAATGAATACGTATTTTCAAAAGCTTGTCACAATGTTAATAGCCACATAATCAAGCCATTTTTATATGCAATAGAATGTAAAAAAAATAAAAAAATCTAGTAAATAAAAGAACGTAAGTGTAATATACATGAAAATAATTTTAAAGGTCAAGGGACGGATGGGCAGAAATTTCACAAGAGACAGATAAATTAGTAGTTGACATAACCTTCACCGCCCCTTTCCTCCACTTTAAAAAAAAAAAAAAAGATAAAAATGTAAAAAAAAAAAAAAAAGCAAAAATAAGAGTTAGGTCCGACTCTATTGAACAGGCTGTCAACGAGCGCCCATTCACGGGTGCGATCCCACTACTGCCCGACACGGGGACTTTTGCCTGCTGGGTTTCCCCCCTGGGCCGGTTCGTCCCTCCTTAGACAACCTGAACGTCCTGGACTCCTCCAAGACGACCATATTGATGCCGGGCTTAGTGCGGACACCCGATCGACATGGCGCGCCCGAGAACAGAACCCCTGCCCTCAAGCCGTCTCCCGACTCAAGCCTCCAAAGTAGCTGGATTACAGGAGCACGCCACGACTCCCGGCGATCAAGGGGTAAAATTTTACCTATATAAACTTCCTTCTATGAATTAATTTCAATTTAGGACAAATTTCTTGTTTTAACAATAAGGCCAGAATAACATTGAAAATTTAGATTTTTCTTGATTTAGGATACAAATTTTGTATTTTATTTCGAAAAACAACGGTAGGTTGTGAGCTGCAATAATTATCTAGGTCACTGACTCTGTCCTCGAGCTATGCCATGATAGGTGGGTCCGTGTCATGTGGGATGTGCAATCTGTCGCATGCTGAGTTTCATCACTCATTGGCTGGTTGACAGATAATTACTAATGGTCATTGGTTGCTTCCCATAGATATGAAACTGGCTTTTCGTTCGTTTGTTTATAGCAATGATAGAGCAATCAATAAGCTGGCTGTTGTTTCCAGGTTGCTGATGGTATTGTTGCTGTTGCTGCTGTTGTTGTTGTTGTGGCTGCTGTCATTCTTCTGCTCGTTCTGTTTCTGCTTGGTGTTTTCCTGCTGAAGGGATATTATCCATGAACTGAAGGCTTTCGCACATTAATACAAATACATGTACATGGATTCTATTGCGTTGGTCCACGCTGGGAACTGCAGAAGGGGGTCGTCATGGCCTTGTGGTCAGGCGTCTGCCACTCGGCAAAAAATTCACTTCGCGGACGTCGCAGGCTCGCGTATCGGATCCTACCATAGGGGAATAGAGCGGATTCGAAGATTAGAATTTGCATTTTTTTTCAGTGACTCAACGATCCCCTGGTTCCTTATGGAAGAGAAGTCTGTCCTGTAGTCCTCTTGGAAGTTCCGTATGTATGTCACGAACATAAGAGATATTTCCACTTAAACATCGGATGAAGAGTTGGCGAGATGCCGCAGTCAGGGCAAATTTTCAAATTTCTGCCCATCGAAACAGTTCGTATTCGACTATGCAAAAACCTGGAAATCCCCGGTGAGTGTTTGTACCACCCTGGTTAAAATAGAACACTCACTGATGTTTGTTAACGCCCCACCACGAGATCTGAGGACAACTGTCATCGGTCCCGTGCATTCTTATGTGCTTTTCTATATCAATGGTAGTGAATACTTTGACGTGTTTGTACCCTCCTACTCAACTCAGACGGGGATTTGTAGCCGTTCTCTTGGTCAGAACAAATTTATTCCTCTCACCAAAAACAGGATAGGCAATTTAAGCTGAGGTAATCCTGCGAGAGAGATGACAAAAGATGATGACGACGATGATGAAGCAACATATATACAATTGTAAAAAGTGGTTTTCTTGTCTGATACCTCTTGGTACTTGACATAGGCAAGTAACCTGACTGAGGAAACAGCTCATTCAAGTGACTGTGTGATTTTGGTTTGTGTCAAGGTTTGACGACACTTCAGCACGATTACGGCTATATTGTGTCAAATACGGCCAGATACGTTTACGACGATGACACTTCATGGGAGACATCCTACCGATTTTTATAAGCTTTTCAACCTCCTGTAGTGGTGGTTATCTCAGCTGTCCACAACCGTGGTAAAATAACATAACACTATTGTGTTATGTGATCGATCTCAAAGATCCCGCCTGCGGGTAGGGGGCAAAGAACCTACTTTTATATCCCGGGCCTCTATTTTATTTTTTTCATTTGTGAGGGACACATGCGATTAAAAATGCCGAAATTTATCAACCTACCGCCATCTTTGACAACTTGAAGATTGCTATCTTGCCTTTGGTAGGGTGTCTTAGGATATTAGTTTTGGTTCCATTAGGGATCGAAATTCACTGATCAGATGTATGAGTGTGAGAAAGGAGATAGTCTTAAAACAGAGAGCGGTAATCTATTTCGGCATTTTTAATCGTATGCTTAAAAACGAAGAGATAGAAAGCCTATCTTTGACTATCTTGAAGATAGTTATTTTGCTTTTTGTATGGTTCCATTAGGCGGACCCTCCATAGACGGCACACGGCACGCGGCACATGACTTGTCGGCACAGGCTAAAACCCCTCCCTCCATAGGCCATAGCACGACATCACAACACAACACATCACAGCCTATCATGGATTCGTCTGATGAAGATACTCTGATCATGTTAACAATGCTAAATAATCGGAAAAAGAAGAGGAAAAG
>JBCAUA010834944.1:0-13974 GCA_038406235.1 Peronia verruculata
GGGAAGTACAGTGGCGCTGCACTGCGGCGACGCGGTCTGAAATGACCAAGACAATTTCCCCTCTTGGGGGGTCAAGGCATGGTACTTTTACTTTTTTTTTTTACTTTACTTTATATCAGGCTGTGCACTTTTTTAAACATTGCTATTCCAATGAGGACATTTTTGATCTTTCATATATCTGAGATCCTGGTTTCATATCCTAAATGTCAAATCAAATGCACAGCAAAAATGTCGAGTTTGATGGTCAAAACCCTGATCATTCAACAAAAAAGCTAAATACCTGTTCTACACAGGCTCTCAATTATTAGCATAAGATCCGCCTGAAAGTGAACTTACAGTGTTATCAAGATTCAGCTCAGCATCAACAGATGTGACTCTCTTGCTCTTATCCCTGGAAAATAAATCATAACTGATCTGAGCAAAAACTAACAAAATCTTAATACAAATAGCAATGCAGACATCTAAATATAGTTTGTCATGAATGTAACTTAAAAAAAAAAAAGAAAACATAAATACAAGTAATAAAGTTGTTCTACTTTGATGGATTAATTCAATAAGCTTCTGACAAATGCAGTGTAAATAACATCTCACCCTTAGGCACATCACAAATTTGCCTGTACCTGACAATGTAGTTTGCCAAGAAGCAAAGCCAATCAGCTAAGTCAAAGTAGAATATGAACTAAAATATATCAATTCATCATCAGTTTTAAAGGAAATAAAGTATCCTGTTATTCTAAATTATTTTAGAAAGTCTGAAATTAAAGTGTACAGAGATCGAAATATAACAAGACAACAAATGCCACCAACCTGTTGATCTTCTTCATTTTAAGGTTGCCCCAGTTGATGAAGGTTACAATTTCTCCCTCTGAAATTACCTCAGCATCTGCTCCATCAATGTAGATTTTTGGGCCATACCAAACCACCTTGTTTCCTGCCTCAGGATTCTACATTTTTTAAAAGACAAATTGTAAAAAAATTATCGTCATGAAGACAAAAAAATAACAACAAAAAATTGTATTGCCTCAAATATTTATGCTGAGGCAAAAAAAAACAACAACAGAAAACAACACAGCATCTAGATCTACTATGAAAGACAAATGCAAAGAAATATAAACTAGCAAATAAAAAATGACCAAATATGTAAATTAAGTAGTTTAGGACAGAAAGCATCATGTTTACCTTCACATTTAGATTTTAACAATGACCTGCTCCAAACTGCATCTACTTTCACAAAAATGCACACAAAAAATTATAGTTGCCACTATGTGAAGTCACTACATGTTTTATGTGTCCAGCTCAAAGCTCTGTTGCCATATCTAAACATTGAGCTATAATGATTAAAGACACATACATATATTTAAAAAAAAAAAAGAGCCACATTGTCTTTGTGAATCTTCTGCTTCACTTAAATTTCTAAATACCACTTCATGGACACTTTGTCAATGTCCGCTGGACAACAGTAATAACTTTTTACCAAGCTAAAAATCCACATCACCCATCAAAATAAGATTTGTCTGTCACCCACCTTGGGATGTTTGGCTATTTCTTTGGACTCCACCTTTGCTCCAGCAACATTGACCGGAACAGCATCAGCTTCCAACAGTGCTGTGTACCTTGGCACCACGGGATCTATCACCTGGGAATGATAACAATTACATGAAAAAAGACATTTTTACTCAATAAAGAATGCCCATTTAGAATAGAAAATGATTCTCTAATTTACATTGTTATGTTGTCAGTTTAGACACTGATGACTGAACAATGTATCTAGTTATTTGGCCATACTGAAATGGTGCTAAACTCGTGATTCTATTGCAATCACATCAAAGACTGACAATATTAGGAGATATACTTGCTCAATTTCTTATCAGAATATTTATTTTTTTGACAAACAAAATTCACATCATGGACTAACCTTCTTGTTATAAGCCCATATTTTGTCCCACTCCATCATGTTAACAGAACGGGAGGAGCCCTGAGAAGAGAAGGCATATCAAACTATAGAACATCTTGACCTGCTAAGGGATTATGTCAATGCAGATGCATATTCACAAACATTCTGATTATAATGAAAGGGTGTGACTTTAACCTTCAGCACCTATGTACAAGAGAATAGAAATCCTTTGAATTTTGCAGTACTTAATTTTCACCATTATGACTGAAACATATTTTTACAAAATGTTGCCGGGGTTAATTTGAAGTAAAATCTAACATATCCAGTAATAGTAATAGCATATCATGAGATTACAGATTAGTTCTATTATATCACTGTGACGCCAAAATTGGATCTGTGATATGAGTTAACAGTTTGTAGATTATTACTGAAAAAAAAACAAAAAAACTTGTACACACATCCATAATATTTTTTGTTCTAAAAAAGTAAATTGAAGTGACAAAAAAAAACAAAAAAACTGAGGGGGTCCAGTATTGAAATAGCATGCTATACTTATCATTATCTTACTTGAAAAAAAACAGAGGTTACAAATGCTAAATATTTCTAGACAGTGTAGCTATACCTGAGTGATGATAAACTGCTTGAGACCCTCTACTGTCATTCCTCTCCTCAAAACTCCTCGCACTGTTGGGAACCTTGGGTCATCCCTGTGAACAAGAAAATATTTACAGAATAACCCATGAGACAAAGCCTGAAAGCTCAATCAGACAATGCAATGCTTCTTGTGAAATAAAAAAAGTTCCTATATCTAGGTTAATAACACTAAATATAAAATATGCAAAAAATAGGCCTTCGTTGTGCTTACATTTATTGAGCCTATTCAAAATGGGACTTGAAATATCACACTCATTCCCCAGAGACAGCATCTAAACTCAGAATCAAAGAATCACACATAATAATCAGAAACCACTCACCATCCATCAACCAGCCCCTCCTGAACAAACCATGTCAGCTTCCTTTTAGACATGACAGTGTTTTGAAGGTTGAGACGACTGTACTCATAGATATGAGGTTTTCTCAAGTCTGCAATGTAGAGAACAATTGTATTCATTAAGTTAAAAAAAAAAAAAAAATATAAATAAATAAATGAATGTACAGTTGTTGATCGCAGTCTTGAACAATTATTTCACAACTAAATAAATCATTGCTCAGTTGAATTCTTCTCAAGAGCCAGTCCCAAACAGCTTTTTACTATTTCATTATCTAGACGTTACAGGAAAGAGAAATAAAACAAAGGAAAAAACAATCTTAACAACAATAATTACAAGAAAACAGCAGCTTTTTTTTTTCTTTTTCACAAAGTGTTCTAACAGAATTTTTTTTAAAATGAAAAACTGTCTGCCTGTTAAAAGTAAAAGATCAGCCTTTTAAAAATATTGTCCTCAAATGGTGGATAATGGACATTTCTTTCACCATCTTCTCGTTTCATGACCAGTGCTTTAAAACATATACCTCTTTTTTCTGTGGATTTGAATGAAAGAAAAGCCAACTGTAACATTACAATACTTTCTAAAGTCTCTTAAGGAAATCTGACCATATAAATGAAGTGACTCTTACTTAAAGCATCAAGGAACCAAAAGTATTGGTCGTCCCTGTCATGGTACTCAGTTGTACGTAGGGCATGAGTCACATTCTCAACACTGTCCACAATTGGGCAAGCAAAGTCATAAGTTGGATACACCCTGTAACAAAAAAGTATGAGCAATAATGAAGATATTCTACATTAAACAAATTTCACTTACATTTCCAAGCAAAGACAGCAACAAATCTATTCATCATGCAATTACTGTCCTTGTATCAAAATTTATATTTGTCTGATTATTTTAAATCTGTCTCTAGCAATATGTGAATACAGCTATAAACTTGAAAGGATTTTAAGGATGTTAATATCTTTTTTTCTATTTATCTATTAATTCATATGTTGGTTATTTTATTATGCAATTAAAAGATTCAGATGTCAGAATCAAGGTAGTAATTTTTAAAATTCCCCCCCCCCCCTATCACTTTCAGTGAAAAATACCTCTTTCCCTCCTGGGCACCAGAAAAAATGAGGCAGATCTAAGGAGGACTTGTTGAGAAAACTGGATTTTGATAACCATAGGGTCACAGGAGTTAAGAGTGAATATCCCAATACAGATGAGTCACACCTCAGTAGTTTTTTTTTTTTTTTAATAGAAATAAAGTACAAACATTTACTTTCCCACTGATACCAATAAATTTGCACATCATCAAACTCAATTCACCTGTTGTGGGCCACAAATAGAATAGAGCTATGCAACGGGGACACTTGCCGGGTGCAGCATGGATACCCATTCGTGGGCAGGATATTTAAAGCTCAGCTTGAATTCAATCTTATATTGAGGATTACAAAAGAACCAGGAAACTTTGAAATAGGTTTTTGCCAAAAATTGAGGAAAAAAATATAGTATGTCATACAGTAAAAAATCCCTCCTTTATTTTCATTGATGTATTCATAATGCTGCAAAATGTATGTTAACGCTATTTGTTGCCATACTGTAATCGGGCATGTTTTTATTCTATCCAGTATTAGTAATATCCATTATAAGTGAGCACAGAGCATATAACAACGTGTACAGCATTATGTTTACAGTATTCAGAAATGGTGCATTGCACAGTTTTTCTATTACATTAATGATAGATTTACTTGTATTTATCTCCAGTGCGGACATGGGTCTCCAGTTTGCAGCGATACATGGTTGGATCTCTCATGCAGCCATTGTCTGAGTTCATGTCTAGTTTCGCTCTCACACAGCAGGCTTGACCTTTGGCTGTCCCCTTCTTCATCTCCTCCCACATGGCCAAATTTTTGGCCACATCTAGCACAGTAAAATATAGCCGACATTAAAGAGTCCATTAATTTTTATATCAGTTAAAGACATACTCATTTTAAGGTAATATCTACACTGACCTGATGATGTATCATCTCAATTGTACACAAATTTGAAAATATTAACACAGGTATTTTAAAATTTTGAAGTAAGATTTGCTATATAAAGCAATGGTTCTGAGTCATGGATGACAATACAGTTGTCCATATTTAAACAATAAGGACTCAGAAAATTTTGTCCATCTAGCCAGATAACTTCATTTGTTCACTTTTTTGTTAATAAAAAAATCAAAAATGTTCAACATATGGGTCCACTCAAATGAACAATTTATTTAAGATTTATTCTTGGTAATCCACAGTTCCACAGAACACTCATTATAATAAGAGAAAGTCTTCCATTTATCCAGTTCTGACTAGTCCTTTTTCAACCATTTTAATGATGACAGGTAGATATACAGTTAGCCTACCATTGTTCCTATTTTTTGACTCAGTTCTCTCCTCTCTCTCAGCCTTCATTGTCTCAGGATCTGTATCATCAACATAGGCCTTGCCCTCACGAATCATCCGTTCACAGCATTGAAGCAGGTAGTCGAAATGGTCAGAGGTGTGGCTGAATTTGTCGTAACTGACCCCCAACATTTTCAAATCTTGCAAAATCACCTGAGATGAAAAATGTATATTTTTTCCAAAAGTGGTAAAAGCAGCAAGAGCAACTTTGTTCTGTAGTAATATCCTGGTGCAATGTGACTACAAGTTCAAGATAATGCATAGTTGAAAAACAAATAAGGCAAAAATCCACAATAATTTCATTAAAAATATTTAATCATCAAATTTGTTTTTGAACTTTGCACATTTTCTATATTACAGGGGAACAGAAAAAGAACAGGAGTTGAAAATCAATGCAAATACACAACAAAAAGTAATCTCAACCATGCAAGAAACTAAATCGTTAAATTATCTCCTGAAAAATGTGTTCTATTCAGCCATTTCCTACATACATGAGGCCGACATGTTGCATCAATAACTCCTACAAAACAGAGGGGTAATATATGGTTCTCATCACTCATGATAACGGAACATCACTGTAACATCACCAACCACTTTCACTTCTTTGCTATGGTAGCTTTCTATGAATGTAGTTTGAGAGTGACATGCTAAGACAAAGGAAGAAAGAGAGAGAGAGAGAGAGAGGAAATTGCTTTCTTTACCTAGTAAATTCAGTGAATATCAAACAGAAACAAGGAGAGCAACAGAAATATTTTGTATTATTGGGCTGATGAACATCCATGTCTTTGTATGAAGATAACAATTTCTGCGATGGAGCACTGAGAGGACATCTCATAAATTCTATGTATTGCTACTCACTTGCTCGAACTCAGCATTCTCCTTGGCAGGATTGGTATCATCAAAGCGCATAATCAAAGTGCCCTTGAATATATCACGATAGTATTGATTCAGCAAAGCTGCCTTAGCATGTCCAACATGCAGGTAACTGTGGATTCATCATTGTATCATTGTCAGGTTGTTTCTTCTTTCTAAGCCACACACATAACATCAGTACCTTTGCTATTCTGACCACGTACAGTGATAACAACATGATAAACAATATGTGATAGAAATGTAAATAATGAATGGCTAACAATCTTGTTATCATCCTTAAAAACTTTTTCAAGACAACATCTGTTGCAGATTCAAATCCAATCTAACTCTGATATAGGAAGGAAGAGTAATCACAATTTATTTAATCTGAAATGAAGTGTATCCCTAAATGCCTGCCAGTAAATGTAATGCTGAAATGAATAAGACAAATGTTTTATGAATTTATACAAACAATCGATGGTGCTAATGAGCAGCCTGGACATCATTAAAGAATTTATTTAACAATTCTCACCTCGCTTCATACACATTAGTCCAGATAGGAGTACAGTGGACCCTCCGAGTTAAAACCCTCTCAGTTACGACTTCCTCTCGGTTAAGACTTAAAACTGTATGATGGAACATTTTTTTTTTTTATATGAAGGACCTCTGAGTAGCGACTTCCTCCCAAATCTGACATATGTATATATGACCCACTCTGAACATCTTTTTTGTTATCCCATCACTCCAAATGGCGACCCACCCACATGTTTTAAGCCTGTGTTCTTTGTCATCTGTCTGTGTGACTTATTACTGTGCATCATACTGTAATACCAATGCGAGCCTCCCCACTTTCCAGTCAAGTAGCCATACCTGCATGTCTTGGGGGGGGGGGGGGCACAACTGATTGCCACCCTCTAGTCCGGCGACCAAGTTCCCCGCGGTGAGAAACACAAAGGCTGACTTCCTGGGGTTTTCTCAAGGGTAACGTCCATGTGTGAATCGGCAGTGCGGCCAGATAATACACCATATCAAAGACGATCGTCGCAACTACGTTTCCTACCGTCGTTACCTGAATTTGCAATGCAGTACAGCACATTGTGGGCACCGGTACTTGATGTGCTCATGCCACATGGACGACTTCTTTGTCGGAAGAAACTGGTCTGGTACCTGAACTTGGTCTTGGTTACACTCAGTCAAGTTTTTAGTCAAAATGAAAGAAAAGTGCTATCGGGGAAACGAAAACCATTCGTTATAAGCATAGTTTCTGTATCAGCCCAATTTTATTTCACTATAAGCATAACAAATTACATTAAAAAAAAAAAAACGCTCCCACAGATTCTTTCTTTGTAACACAAGTTTTGTTTTAAGTGTTTTCTTAATATAACTGTGTATATATCTCAGTGAATTTGTGGATTTATGCAAAGAGGAAAAGTCAATAAATTACAGATATATTACAATGTATTCATGCAAGAGACGAATACAAGGTAAACTACAGTTAATTAACACTTTTTAAGTGAATTTATGTAATGATAGGTGGATGTAGTTTTTCTTATTAGTCTCCAGTAATAACTGGGTGAACCTCTCAGTTAAGACAACCTCCCAGTTAAGACCTTTTTTCAAGAACATTTTGAAGGGTTTTAACTCAGAGGGTCCACTGTATTACAGATCTGATCTCTTTTATGCTGCAAAATAAGTATTAAAAGGATCCACCAAGCAAAACTTGTAACTCACTCACCCACTGGCTTCAGGAGGAAAACGCACAATCACTTTCCCAACCTCAGCACCAGGTAATTCTACAAACTTGCCCTCATCCTTTTTTATCTGAAGATTGCAAACAAACAAAAATGAACATAATATCTCAGTCCCATCCAACTAGCTGCTGTTGTCATCATAATAAGCTAAATAATAAATGAAAAATCTAATTTATTATAAAATCATTTATACCATAAGAAAAATCCATGTATGATAATAATAATAATACATTAAATGAGAAACAACATTTTTTTAAAATTGAATCTCTTATATCGTAGTAAAAATCCATTCATGATGATAGTTTGGAAAATATTTCTTTTACTGGGCTGTTATCGAAATGACAATCATTTTTCATCATTAGACACTTTTTGTGTTTCCAATGGATAAGTAAATGTAGCACGTATTTTTTTTCACTCTGCCTGTACAATCGTTTGCAGACCTCAAAAGACTTACAGTTGATTCATTTGTCCTCTTCTTGATTTCTTTGACAGCAGCCCCTGGGAACTTTGCTGCAGTCTCCGCAAATGGTTTCTGGGTGGCCAAGAAGTTATAGTAGCGTGTCACATTTGTGGGAGCATCACCTGATGCCAGGGAAGTTTGAAACTGACTGCTGGCTGCATAAAGAAAGGACAAAAGGTTTTCTTCATAGTCATCAGCCACCATGTTCACCAATGTAACACCTTAACCTTATTCTAAGCCAATCTCACCATTTCACTCCATGAATGACTCTTACTCCTAACATTATTGTCCAAAGATCTCTTCCAGCTACAACTGATAAAAAGCCATTCTTGCAGTGTGGACTTTTAGTTATTTTGTATTGAATATACTTCCTCAATCACAATCCCATAAAAATACTCACAGGTATCTGGTTTCAGGGCTCACATACTCCATTGATTAACCTATGTCTTACATAGAGTTTAGCAGAAAAATGACCAAACTGCTCAAAAGCAAACAATTATGTCTTTTGAAAAAAGGCATCAAAATTCAGTGTTAGACAATCTGTGAGAATTTGAATCAAACACAAAAGCATATATTATCTTCCAATTTCAGTTGTGTAGCACATAAAAAAATACGAATGACCTTTATACTACTCACAGTGCAAGACTTCCCAAACGGCAAGATCTGCCATAGACAAAGATGGCCCAACAAGATAGGTGGCAGCACGCAAGACCTGGTCCAAATGCTCCACGGCATTCTTGTAGTTAGTAGTGCAAGCAAGTCTTCCATATGCAAAGTTCAGCCAATGATCAACCTATTTACATAACAAATCAACATGACAGCAAACAATTATTTGTCTTATCAAAGAAACTAAAAATCATTCTGCCATCAAAATAAATGATATCTGAAAATAAAAGCTTGAAGAATTATAAGAAGATTTCAAAACTGAACTAGCTATATATTAACATTCACAATATATGACTATATGCTTGAAGAATATAACGGTAAGACTTCAAAACTGAAGTAGTTATATTAACAGTCATCACTGTCCGCTATAGAGATAATACTCATCATTTTATGTTTATATATAAGATATATATCATGTAATAACTCATCAAGCAAAACAATATAGCAGGTGATCACATTTTCTTCAGCGAATGATCAACCTGCACGTATAACAAAACAGTCATAACTTAGCAAATAATTATTGACAAAGATCTTTAGAAACAAAATGGAAATCATTCTTCTAAATCTATCAAAATAACTGATATCTGAATATAAGCTTGAAGTATATAACAGCAAGACTTCAAAGTGATGACAAAATCATCTGGTAAAACAACATAGCGGGTGAACATGAGAATTCTGTCAATATTTAGTTATGCTCCATTATCTGGAAACTGAAACTATGAGGAAATCAAACCCGACTTACACGATATATTGACCATGAACAAAAGTTCTGAATTTACTTTACCTCTGTCTTTTGAAGAATATCTAACCCATAAAGACCTGAGGTTGGGAAAGAACGTGCCAAAAATCGAAGAATGGAGGCTGAATTGGAAAATGCAACATCCCTGCAGAGTAAATGTGAAAAAATATGGTTACCGTATATATATGACTCCAATCACCTGGAGTCAGTTAGCTTGAAACAATAATTTTTTATGGTATAATAAAGCACCCCCCCCCCTCTTTTTGATGCGATTCAAATTTTACATTCTGTCATGAACTAAACTGACTATCAAATATTATTTATATATTTGGTATTTAATTCTGACAATGTGATATGCCATATTATGTGACTTACTGCCTGACAAATGGGGATTAAAAAAGGCATAGGTAATACATTAGCTTTGTCCTGAGAGTAAGACCAAGGTAGGCAGTGAAAATTAATGTTAAGGGTCAGATTTGTTAATTTTGCATTCCAGCAATATTTTTATTCTTTGACCTCTTACTGATAGTAAGGAATGCATTTTTGGGTCAAAAGTTAATTTTGAGGGCCTAAAATTGCTGTTATAGCACAGTGAGATAAGTGCCTAATTGTTAATTTTTTTTTTTATCAAAATGCCCTCATTTCATGGGCCAGACAAGGAACTTTGCATCAGCTAGAACCCTTCAAATTCAGTACCTATACAAAATCTGACTTCTTTCCTCTTAGCCAATGGTAACTTTTCTCTCCTTCAACATAATTTTCCATGCCCAAACACCCATTCATTTTCACAGGGCCGTAAGAAACTTACACATTCCATTTTCCCTTCATAGTATTATACTTCCAATGCAAATATCACATGTGACCTGTGGGCTCATGGGCCGTGCGTTGGCCGGCAAGCGAAGACTGACTGTCTCTATTGGCTCAATGTGTACAACTACTGCAGTTCAAGGTTGTTTCCCCTTGTAAACTATACCATGCTGAATGTTATGCTGTTTGGTGTCTTCATATTGTCAGTGTTAGAAAAACAGACTAAGAGTAAGAAGCAGGTTATCATGAAGAGCGCAAGAGCCAGAAGGGAGAGAGAACTGGAAGAACTGAACTGGAGGAGGGTCCTAGTTATGTGTCTTAGTGGATTCGAAAAGGAAGAATCACCTCAGGCAGAGCATATCATGGGAAAAGAGACTGACACTCACTATACTTTTGAGAAAATTGCGATTAACCCAATGTGCTTTTTTTGCGATAAAACCCATATTTTGTAAAATCTGTCCATGTGATTTATTTAAAACCTACAGGAAGTATGTAGCAACGTAAGATAAAGATTTTGTCTGATGTTTTTTTCAAAATTCGAGAAAGTTTTTTTTTAACCACAATTTTTTTCTTCTAAAATAAAAGTGAAAATTTGCAAATATTATGTACTGGAATTTAAAAAAAAAACAACAAAACAATAAGTACATTCTATAAAATATTCAAAAAATGATTGAATAAAATCTTTATACTGGATAAAAGAATGTTTCTACAAAATTTGGTGGTTTTGTGACTGATGGTTTTTGACAAATCTTGGTTGAAAAGGTGGGAAAAAATCCAAATTGGCAGCTGTTTTCATGCATTTTTACAAGAAAAACTATCCTAAGGTACATGAGGAAGACACTTCCAACATGTGATAGTATTAAAAGAGTGTTGGATTTTGGCTTTCACTGCCAACCTTGGGCTTAAATTAAGTTCTCACTTGACTTTCAGGCTGTTGGCATCACCAAGGCTCCATTTGACTTGGTGGTTTTCTGAAGACAGAAGCTCTGCAGCCAGCACTGCAGCTGTGGAAGAATAGAAAAGAGTTTATCTCAGACATGAAAACAAGTTGAGATCTAAACATACACTTCGCTGCATCATTTTCATGCACATGTTTTTACACTGGTTTTCTGATTTAGCTATTCTGTCTGAGAAAGGAGGACAGTTAGCCAAAACAATTAAAAAGAAAAAAAAAAATCATTATGTACTATGCATAACATATGATCTGCAACTAGACGTAGATCTAGAGTCAACAAGCCGGTTTCTGACAATTCAGGTCACTACGGGAAACTCGTGTCATGGTATTTTGGACAATGATGTCAGCGTTGTAAAATTTGTTTCCAGGATCAGCCAATCATGTCTCCTGAAATATTGGGAAGTCATGAAATAGAAATTGGAAGTACATGGCTCCATAACAAACATTTTGTGAACCTTAGTTCATGACCCCAGTTCGACCACCATGCCTCATGCCAACCACCAGCCTTCCTCAGTCAGATCGGTTGCAACATGAGGTTTTTTTTGTGTTTTAAATGAGAGTGTTTAAGCAATGTTTTATATTATTTCCACTTTCATCTCATATTAAATGCTGTCTAGGGAACTATTATCCATGTACTCCAAATCATCTTTATTATCACACTCATACATGTCACTCTTTCTCGTTTGGCTCTCACCACCCCCCCCCCCCCCATCCCTTTTCCTTTCTCAAGCTGTCTTGTTTCTCTTTGAGCTTGTCCCCAAGTGTTGTCTAGTCTAGTGCCATTCTTCCAAATGATACTATTCATATGTGCATGTATGTGAAGGCAGTTTCTTTTAAAAAGGAGGTCTTCGGTTTGTTCATTTTTTAATGTATTAACACTAAGGATAACTTAAGTAAATGTACCATTAAGGAGAAGAAAAGGTCAAGAAAACTTTATACTGACATTCAGACAGTGGTAAATATGACGAAATATACCATTAGGAAGAAGAAAAAATTCAGAAAACGATTATGCAGCATTGACACTAAGATTGTGGTAAATGGGGTGAAATGTACTATTACTACTATAGACAGAAAAAAAAAATCCAGAAAACATTACTAGATAGTGGTATTGTGGTGGAAGTGTGGTAATAATAATTTTAATGAAGTAGTATTAAATATTAGAATCTATACTATAATGACAGTAGGCACTGGGATGAAAATTTGCAATGAATACATAATAAAGGGTGGTCAGACAAGAACAGGATAGAAAAAATATCCTGTCCACATCCGACCACCCCTCTGTCATGCAACCTGACTGGATAATGGCCAACTTGACATGTTAAGAGGGTTTCCCATGCTTTCAAGATGGGGATTACCCTGTCCCCAGTTTCCATAAACAAAAGGCCAACAATACATCTAGAAAACCTTAGCTTTGATCTCTGTCCTGCTAAGAGCAGGCCTGAGATTTAGCAAGCCAGGCTAAGCAGCCAGCTGGGCTCCTAACCTGGGAAGTTCAGGTTGCCAGAAAATGTTTCAGGTTGCCAGACCCTTTGATCGAAAATGCAGTTCTATTTTAAATTGTCTTACTATTGCTAATAACCAATACTTTCAATAACAACACTGTTTCTGCTGATTATTTTTAGAAAACAACTTTATTCTCTGTTTTTATTGATGTATTGTACTGTACAAAATCTCTACCAATGGCGGTAATTTTTAGGTCGCCAGCTGGGTGAGTGGTGCCGTAAATCGAGTTTGCCAGACACCATTTTTAGAGGCCACTGGCGAGTTGGCGAACGTTAAATCTCAGGCCTGAAGAGTTGTGTTAAAAATGGCAGATGAACTCACTTGGATGTCGATTCTTGCAGATTACGGTTGATCAACGAATGAAAGTGAATGTAAATGCTTCAAAGAGATGTCAAATAGGGCTGATTAGTCCCTACCTGGTGGAACTAATCAACGAGATCATATGATTTGGCAATCGTAAACGAAAGTGATCGGTGGCGGGTTGACTCTAGATCTATGGGTGAACCATTTTTACAACAAATGGTGCTAAGATGTTAATGCCATACTCTGACTGAAGACTGTGACATAGAGCCAACAAATAATGGCGCTTTTCCAATTTGTTACCCCAGGTTCAGTATACCAAATAATAGAACAACCCCCCTGGCTTAACCTACTGGGACCCTCGACCAGCACAAGTTCACCCTAACGCTAACATGTGGGCCTAGGCCCAACGAGTGGGTGACGGTCCTTCCTAACGCTAATATGTATGAGACCCTCGATCAGTGCAAGTCCACCCTAATGCTAACATGTAGGTCAGAGGCAGTGATGTGGAGCCGGAGACGTGGAGACGGAGCTTTTTTCTCGGAGTCGGAGCCCGCCAAAAAAGTTCCGGCTCCGGCTCCAGAATTCAATGAAGTGCTAATTTACTTGTATGCTTATTTTTTAAACTTTGA